>PVHT020000175.1:4414906-4515819 GCA_004024745.2 Catagonus wagneri
ATTTCTTAAGGATTATTAGTGAGTGATGGACTTTTACGAGCTGAGTTTTCCTGTCATTCTCAGAAACTGAAAGAAATCTAGTTTTCTAGACAGTTCCCCATCCCATGGTTGGTAGAACTGGAGAGTCAGTTTAGAAGCACCTGTGTTAAAGTGACTGTTGAAACTCTTTCCCAGGAAAATTTATGAGATTCTGCCACCTGAGTCTGCAGGGAATCAGGAAAGCATATACTCTGCCTTTAACTTGGATGCAAATTAAAATAACCCAGGGATTATTCAAAATTCCCAGTGCTCAGGTCATATCCAACACCTATTCAATTCAAATTTCAAGGACTGAAATCCCATGATCAATACTTTTCGTAGCTCTTCACTCGGTTCTAACAAGTTACCAAGAGTTAAAAATCTGACCTAAGGGCTTCAGGGAACATAGACCCTCTCTTTTAATACTGACAACCTTGGCTCTCCCCCTGTAGCAACACTCAAATCTATTAGTAGACTTGATCTATTTTGGTTCCTATGTTACTCAGGATAGATGGGAAGATAGGATAGAACTGAACTTGTGTTGTTACCTTAGTAGAATTCAACATGTGGGAGATGTTCTCTTTTTATTTGTTTAAATAATTCACCTGTAAATGATCATACACATAATTACTTTATTAAAATTATTTTTTTAGTATGCATCAGCTTCACTCTTAGGAAAATAATTTCCTTTTTGTTTGCTTTAACAGTACAAGTGAGAGCTTACTCTCAGGGGGTCATATTCTTTGATCCAGAGTTTTCCTCACTTGGACAGTTTTTTGCTCTTATGAGATGCTTTTTCAACCTCACAAAAGTTGAGGAAAAGCCTTATAATCCATATGCTATAAGCCTAGTATTCAAATTATTTTTCAAGTTCTGGCCTGGTATTTTCTTTAACTTAGTATGTTTAATTGTCTAAACAAATAAAAGGAAACCATTTGTCAAAATGACAGTTTGACACATTCCCATCAATTTTTATTTCTTGAAATATATTTATATCATTCAGTTCGTCATAGAAGCATATCAAGTAGTTTTTATGAATCCTCAAAATGTCTAACCCTGTTCCTTCCTAAACATTCTCTAATGTTTAATGAACCAAATGCTATGGTTTAAGAATTTTGGAATCTTATTTCTTACTTTTTAATTAAGTTTAACTCTAGACACTTTCAGCCTGTATACTATTAATTGACCTAAAATAGTTAACCTTTAAGGATTGAACAAATGAAATTTAATGAGTTTCTTGAGAAGCCATTCTCTTTTTCAAATAATTATATTGCTTTATAACCAAGAAAAAAAAATGAGTATGACAGATTTTAAATTGAAAATATGAAAAAATAAGGTCACAACAGACATTTTCTTGTTTGATTTGTAACCTCCTGCTGCAAAGAAATAGGTGTATCTTAATTTGGAAGATATTTACAAGGTGAAAACTTAGAAAGTATAATAAGGTGAATTCTGTTTTTCAAGAATTGTCCATTTCGTGAGCATGTATAGTATTTTAGAAGCCCAGCAGGGCATATTCAACCAGATTTCTTGAAACTCATATTGAAAAAGGCAATTATCCATAGGCAGCAAAAGGGCTAACAGCAGGAAACCAGCAAACTTAATGCCACTATACATATGTATTGTTTGCTCTTGGCATAACCCAGATACTTTATCTGAGAGTGTATTACTGGTTTGTCAGTTGATTTGTTCAACTATGGAATAATTCAATATACAAATAGCTAAATAATAGTAACCATATTTATTCACTTATTTTTCCTTGAATTTAATGTCCTATTTTCAAAATTTCTTAAAAGATTAAAATTCTAGCTTTATGCCTTCATATAAGAAGTTGATAATTGTAATATAAACATAGTACAATAATTTCTAGATTATTGGATTGGATTTTTAAGCACCTAGAAACATTACTTTTTTATGCTGAGAATTCCTTATTCAATGAGAAATAATTCTGAAAATGCAAATGCACATTTTTATTATATTTGTGAAAATCAAAGTTTATTTTCATTTGAAGAAAAGGCCTCTATCATTGATAGAACATATTTTTTTCTATCTATAAAAACTAACATTTGAAATGTTTTTATAAATCTACTGTAGTTACAGTAAACTCTTACTTTTATTTCCAAAACTAGTTAACAATAAATTTAGGGAACTGCAAAATCTTCCACTGCTGCTTTTCCTATGTTCTTTTGTAGTAGTATTGTGATGTGCAGCCCTGCACTTGTCTGGGAGGAGCTTATAGCAGGGTCCAGCATCCACTTAGCTCAGGAAATACAATGCAATACTGCATCTGATATTAACTTTATCTCTAAACGTGGTCACACAAGATATTGAGTTCTCACTTGCACTAGGAAAATTGGCACCTTAACATAGGGCAGAAAGAGTGTTACCCTGTCTCTTCCATTTCCCTTTTAAACAGTCATGGAAATAAATAATAGAAGCTAGCACACATTACCATGAAGAGAAAAGTAAAACCATTTTTCTTTTCTATGACTTCTACTGGGATTAAAAACTATTAAAAAAAAGGGCATAGTTAACATTTACATCTCATACAAGGTTTTTTCCAGCTTATCTTTATCTCTAGATGACCCCTAAAGAAAGTTATCTTAGTTACATATAGAGAAATTTTCACTTGAGCAGTCATTTTCTGAAAGGATATTTCATACTGAAAAGTTTTTTGAAATATCATTTTTCATCTACCACTAAACCTATTGAAAATGTCTCCACAGTACCTGAAACATTTTCTCTGTTGAAATATATCATTTTACATTACTCAGATGTTCTGAAAATTCATAAAGTGGCAATCATAATTTATTGAAATTTCTTTTTGCTAGTCAGGAATGAATAAAACTATACAGTGCATTCAAGAGAAAAAAGAAAAGAAAAATGAGAGTGACATCAGTACTTTTAGCTTAGAAGTAGCATAAGATTGTTCTGAGTAAATAACTTTAATTTTTATGGTTGTCTATAATTCCTGTTTTTTATTTATTTCAAGCTGGTGAAGGGCTGAGCTTAAGATCATGTGGCAGACTTTACAGTGTAGATCTCTAATAAGTTTGTTCTTTAACTGACATCAACAATTATTCAATATTTATCCATGGGATTCCAAAAGTTTAACCTTATTTCCTTTATGCCTCAGCTGTATTGTACTTATTTACTCTCTGAAAGGTGGCTGAAGCTTTACATTTGTAGAGTCTGAGCCTGGGGAGTGTCTAGGATTGTTCTTATCTCTGCTGATTTTGAAACTTTTTCCTGCCCTTCCTTCTGCTTTTGTTTCTCTAACTGTACAAGTCCATCCTGTTAATGCAAAAATTATTACGTTGAATGGCTCCTTTTCATTTTACAAGAGAATTAAGGGTATAAGTGTCAACAACAAAATATTAGGATATGGATTATATGAATTAATAATGGCAATTATAATGTGATGCTGGTATAGCTCAATGCATGTTCTTAGTATTTTTGTTATCATTGCAACCTGTTTTGCCATTTCACAGAAAGTAGAATTGCTCCAGTGTGATTACCTTGCTTTTTAAATGTCCAGTATCTGTGTATGCTGTAAATTATATAAATTTTAGTAGGTAAATTTGTCAAAATACAATTGGATGGATATCTGGAAAAGACACCATTCCTCAATTAAACTTGAGCCATCTACAAGGAAACTTTTTTTTTTTAATGGCTTCACTATGATTTGTTTGTTCCCCTGTGGGAGACATTATGTTTTTTAAGATACATTTTTGCTATTATATACAATTCACAGACCTTATGTTTTTTAAATACATTTTTTTACTATTATATAAAATTTGCAGTCTATTTCTTTGCACACTTCAAGTATATATGTAAGTGTAAAACTAAGAAGTAGCCTTGCTAAGATAAAGGACATGAGGTATTTTAACATTTTTAATTAAAATATAGTCAGTTTACAGTGTTGAGTCAATTTCTGCTGTAGAGCAAAGTGACCCAACCACACGCACATATATATGTATATATACACCTTCCCTTTCTTATATTATCTTCCACCATGGTCTCTCCCAAGACACTGAATATAGTTACCTGTGCTATACAGTAGGGCTATAAATCAGTTTATATATGTATATATTGTGAAATGATTACCACAGTAAGTTTAGTAAACACCCATCACCTCACATAGTAAAAATTTTTTTCCTTGTGATGAGAACTTTTTAAAAATTTTTATTTTTATTAGATTATAGTTAATTTACAGTGTTGTGTTAATTTCTGCTGCACAGCATAGTGACCCAGTCATGTGTTTGTGTGTGTGTGTGTGTGTGTGTATTCCTATATATGTGTGTGTGTGTGTGTGTGTGTGTGTGTATATACATATATTTATATTTTTTTCTCATACTTTCTTCCACTATGTTCTGTCCCAAGAGACTGGATATAGTTTCCTGTGCTATACATCAGGACCACATTTCTTACCCATTCTGAATGTAATAGTTTGCATCTACCGACCCCAAGCTCCCAGTCCCTCTCATTCTCCCCACTCCCCCTTGGCAACCATAAGTCTGTTCTCCATGTCTGTGAGTTTGTTCCTCTTCTGTAGATAGGTTCATTTGCCATATTTTAGATTCCACAGAATTAACTTATAAAGAGAAATACCAATACCATATGAGACATTGTAATTTAAATCCACATTCCCAAACTGCTCTCTAAATGAATCTACTGAGAATGAATGCGTCCCCGGTCCCTGTATTTTCCTAACACTATTAAATATGTTTTCAGTGTCAACAATTTAAGAGGTGAGAAGTGGCATCTAGTTTTATTTTAGGTTTTTCCACTTATGGCTAAATTCTGACATGGTTTCTTGAGTTTATTGGTTATTTTTCGATGGAAAGAGACCTCTGTCTTATCTATTCTTCATTTTTATCTTAAAGATCCCAAATATTCCTCTTGCTCTGAAATTGCTTTTGTGCCTTGTGTATCTTTTTTTTTTCTTTCATTCCATCTCCTTTGGGTCCTCATTTAATACAATTCCGTTTTCCTCACAATTTCAAGTGTATTGATTATTACCATTTCTTGTTTTCTGGCATATTTAGAAAAAGTCTCTCTGACAATTGAGTTTTATGAGCATGAGCTGAGCTAACAGAAGCAAAAGTTTGAAATAGTGCCTGGTACACAGGTACAAGTAAAGCCTGCCCCAAAAGTTTTTTTCTTCTTTACATTTTTTTAAAATGAAGATCTTATGTTGATTTTCTTTCTTTTTTTTTCTGTGAAATGTTTTTTATTTGATTAGACTTACTCTTTACATGTTAACCATACACCCAAATGCATACCCATGCATGTATACACAAATACAAAACATCATGTAAATAGGGTTTGTCAGAATGAAAAAATTTTTTTTTGCAATTCTTTATCATTTTTTTTTTGCATTATAGCTGGTTTACAGTTCATGCAGTGCAGTTGGAAAATCTGACAGAAATCTGTAAACCACTTATGTTGATTTTCATCCTACATACAATTGTTACTTTTTTATTTGTAAGATCTCTTTTTGTTAAAATAATCTTGCCATATATGTTGCCTTTATTATTTTTAGTATTTTTCCCCTGAACATGAATGTTTACATACATTTATCTTTTGTGTGATTTTATAGGATTAAGTGGCTATATGCTTATCAATATGAAATAAAATAATAAGAAAAGTTGGAAATTATTATAGGGGAAATTATAAAATAATACAGGTAACAATACAAACTAAAAATTTGCTTAGCTAAACTATAGGTAAAAAATTCAGGAAGTAGAAAACAAAAAAAGGAAGAAATAAATTAATTTAAAAATTATGTGGAGTTCCCTCTGGGGTGCAATAGGATCAGCAGTGCCTTGGGAGCTCTGGGACTCAGGTTCGAGCCCTGGCCTGGCATAGTGGTGTAAGGATCCAGGATTGCCACAGCTGCTGCTTAAGTTACGACAGTGACTAGTATCAGATCCCTGGCCCTGGAACTCCATATGCAAAGAGGAGGCCAAAAAAGAAAAAAAGAAAAAATTAAATGAAAAAAAAATTAAATAAAAAAAATTACGCAAGTTGAGCAAACAAGAAAACAAATGAAAAATATGATAAAATTAATTGTGATTCAAGAAGAGAAAATAACAGAAAAAAATTATGTTGCATCTTCTTCATTAGAACCGACTTTATTTTCCCACACATGTAGCATTACTATTATCAATTCATCATGTAAATATCCTACTTTCACATAGTCTACTGGATCTTTATTGCTCCTAAGCAAAACCGAGAACATATCCAGGTTAAGGCTCCAAATTCAAAGCCTAAATTCAAGTGTTGGCAACTGGAAAAAATAAACCTTAGGCTAATTCTTTGAAATTGCAAAAACCACAGTATATAGGCATTTATTTTAGAGTTTCTCCAACTCAACTAAGAAGGTTAATACTCAGATTAGTATATTCAGTTAGAGTTTGATGTTAATCCAGATAACTCCTTCCCCAACTGATAACATAAATATGTAGTAGATAATAATTTATTGTTTTTTTTCCCTCTAGAATTTATTATAATATTTTGGGAAATGAAGAAAATATCTGGTAACATTTTATTTTACGTATAAATATTGCCACTTGTATAACCTTAGACAAGATGCTTAATGACAAAGTACTTAACTTTTCTAATCTACATAACTCTCAGTGGCACAAGGATAAAAATAAAAAATAGATATTAAGTATTATTCAATATGATTACTACAATATAATCTTAACACTGATTGTAATTGAAAAACGAATCAGTTTATAGTCAATGCAATTCCTTTCATAGTCCCAGCAAGTTCTTTCTGTGGAGTTGGCAGGCCAAGTTTAAAATTAACTTGGAAATGCTAAGGACCTAATCAAGGAAATCTTGTAAAAGTATTAAAAAAAAGGCAAACTTACATTGTCAGATTTCAGGAGTTATAAAGTGAAAGTAATCAAGACAATTTGTGATATTGGGACAAGGACAGTCACACTAGAACAGAATAAAAATTACAGAAATAGACCTGCCCATATATGGGGACCTGAGGTAGCACAAAGACACCGTGGCAGTTTCCTGAGAATGAATGACAATTTCAATAAATGATGCCATTAACTGCATATCTGTACATAAAAAGTCCGTAAACTTGAAAGTTTTACCTTACACAGATATTAATTCAAACTCTGTTATGAACTTAGAGGTAAACGGAAAACAAAAATGCTTCCAGATGGAGACAGGGCAATACTTTCATGACCTTGGGTGGGAAAAACTTCTTTTTTCCCCACCCTTAATTCTGAAAAACTTGAAAGATGTTTGTTTTAAATATCTGTATATACATACCCTAAATTGTGCTATAAACTACTTTGCCCTATTTGTTTTATAACATTAAATTTTGTCAACTTTCTTTTGTCCAAAGAGGAAATCCTAGGTTCTCCTAAAAACAAATTCTGTAATCGCCCGTTATTCTTGTTCCATGATATAAATATAGCAGTTATAGACTAATAATGCCAATATCAACACAGACTAGGCTACTAACTAAATGGCTTTTATATAGTTTAGGGTTCTTATTCTTTTTAGTTGGTATTCCATTAATGATGTAAAAAGAATTGTTTTAAATTTACTTGAAATATTTTTCTTTAATTATACCACCGGTTCATTTCACAAGTCAATTTCATTTGCTTCATTTTACTCTGATTTTTTAGAAACTGTTTATTTAATGTGAATTTTATCTAAAATTTACATGGTCTTAAACTCAGGATGATGGAACTAATATATTAAAGGTATGGCTTCTATTCCAGTACATACCACCCTGTTTTCTCCCACCTCTCCATAAACAGTTATTATTTAAAACTGATTTTGCTTTAAAACATCATTTTTAACATAATAATTTTGTTCTTCTTTGCTTTACTTGTTTGTTTTTGTTTTTAATAGCTTTTTAAGGGCATTTTTATATTCACGACATATTGAAGAGAAGGTAGAGACTCCCTGTCCTAACACGTGCACAGTCTCCTCATTATCAATATACCCCACCTGAGTGGTAAAGGTGCTGAAATCCATGAACATACAAGTCATATAATTATTATTTAAAATCCATATTTTACATTAGTCATTCAGTTCATCTTACCCCTCCTCCTAATCCCTGGCAACCACTGATTTTTGTACCCTCTCTGTAGTTTTTCTTTTCCAGAATATCATAAGAGTTGAAATCATATAGTATGTAGTGCTTCCACTGGTTTCTTTCACTTAGTAATATTCATTTAAATTTTCTTCATGTCTTTTCATGGTTTGATAGCTCATTTCCTTTTAGTGCTAGATAATATTCTGTTGTTTCGTTGTACCATAGTTTATTTACTCATTGACCTATTGAAGGTCATGTTGGTTACTTCCAGGTTTTAACAGTAATTAATAAAACTGCTATAAATATCCTTGTGCAGGCTTTTAGGTGGACATAATTTTTCAGCTCCTTATGGTAAATACTAAGGAATGCAATTTCTAGGTCATGTGGTAAAAATATGTTTAGGTAGGTTGGAAATAGCCAAACTTTTTTAGAGTGACTATACCATTTTGCATTCTTACCATGATTGAGAGTTCGTGTTGTTCCACATCCTTGCCAGGATTTTCTATTGTCAGCGTTCCATTTTAGCCATTGTGAAATGTGGGTAGGAGTGTAGCATTGTTGTTACAATTTGCATTTCCCTTATGATATATGAGTTGTAGTGTCTTTTCATATGCTTGTTTGCTTTCTGTGTATCTATGGTGAGGTGTCTTTTAAAGTATTTGGCCCACTTTTAAATCAGGTTGTTTTGTTTTCTTGCCTATCATTGAGTTTTAAGAATTTTTTTGGGTTGTAGTCATTTATTAGTTGTGTCTTTTGCCAGTATTTTTCCCAGTCTATGCCTTGTTTTTTCACTTTTTTACAGTGTTCTAATTTCATTTGATTTTAATGAAGCCCAGCTTATTCATTCCTTCGTGGATTGTCTTTTAGTGTCATTTCTAAAAATTGATTGCCATATTCAAGGTCTTCCAGCTTTTCTCCTATGTTATCTTCTAGAAGTTTTATAATTTTGCATTTTGCATTTAGGTCTGAGGTCAGTCTTGAGTCATTTTGTCTGGGATGTAAAGGTTGCATCTGGATTCATTTCTTTGCATGTGGATGTACAGTTTGCATGTGGAACAATTTGTTGAAGAATCTGTCTTTGCTCTATTGTATTTCCTTTGCTCCTTTGTCAAAGATCAGTTGATTATATTTATGTGGTCTTTTAGGGGACTCTCTCTCTCTCTATTCTATTCCACTGTTCCATTTGTCTATTTTTTTTTTTTTTGCCTTCCTCCTGTCCCTTCTTGGATGTGTACTTTGGTGCCTGACATTAATTCAGGCAATTCTCAGTAATTATTATTTCATTTTTTTCTGTTCCTTTTCTCCTGGTATTCCCATTATACGTGTGTTATACTGTTTTTTTTTTTTTTTAAGTTTTATGGAAGTATAGTTGATTTACAAGGTTGTGATAATTTCTGCTGTACAACAAAGTGATTCAGTCATACATATACACATATCCATTCTCTTCAAGATTCTTTTCCCACATAGATAACCATAGAATATTGGATAGCATTCTCTGTGCTATACAACAGGTCCCTGTTGGCCAATAATTCCATATACCTCAGTGTATATATAAATGTCTTAGACCTTTTGTATCTGTTGAGATATTTTATGAAGATTTCTATTGAGATACCCTCAAAGTCAGAGTTTTTCTCCTAAGTTTTGTCCAGTCTAATAGTAAGCCCAATAAAGGTATTTTTGATTATTGTTAACAGTATTTTTGACATGTACTATTTTTTTTCTGAATATTTTCATATCATTGCTGACATTGCCCATCTATTCTTTCATGCTTTCTACTCTTTCATTAACACCATTAGCGTTTTAGTCATAGTAGTTTTATGTTCCACTTCCTTGCCACATCTGTGTCTGTCGCACCTTGTCATATCAAATGCTTATTTTCCTACCTCTCTCAACACTTGTTCCTGTGGATGTTTCAGTTCGTTGGGTGTCTATACTGGTAAGTTATCATTATGTGTTTTCACCAGCCTCTCGATTTTGCGGGAAGTGGTGTACACTGAGACCTCAGTTCTCTTACAGTTATAAGGAAAAGTTGGTGAACTTTCAGTTTGTTCAGCATTTTGTTGATTTAGAGAGATGACTTCCAAGCCTCTTCCATGCTGTACCAGAAACTGGAAGTCTCTCCGCTTTGCTATGTTAATTAACAATACAAGCTAGAATGATTACCTTCTAGCTTACTAGAGATGTCTTTTATTCATTTTGAAAGTTGAATGCTTATGACTTTTTGTTTTGTTAATTATACAGTTTACAAATGTATTCAATTAATTTCCTATTGATAGACATTGGATTGCCTCTCAATTTTGTTAGTTAAAACAGTGCCACAATGAATAGTTTCTGCCTACGACATTTCATGGTTTTACCAGTGTGTATTTAGGATAAATTTCTTAAAGTGGGGGTTCTGGATTAAAGGGTCAATGTATAGTTAATTTTGCTAGATATTGCCAAACTCCTTTACTTAGAGATAGCACTACTTTTCAGCTCCACCAGCAAGGTCTGATAATGATGCCTGGTCCCAGTTTTATGAAATTATGGGCTTTGCCAAGTGTATGGATTTGTGCTAATCTGATAGGTGATAATGGGCTCAGGGAGTATTAAATTTACATTTCTCTTATTCTAGCAAGGTTAATCATTTTATCATAAATGTAATGGGCATTTTAATTTATTTTGAATGCATGTATGCACATAGTGAATTTATCTCCTGCCTATTTGGGTTAGAGTATTGATTTATTTTTTATACTTTTAGGAGCTCTTTCTCTATTAGGAATGTTAACCTTTTCAGTGATATAAGTCCCAAATAGACAAAACGTTTGGCAGTGATCTTATAGAAGTAGCATCATGAAGTGTGATATTTATAATCTACTTATGTGTGTGTATACTTTCCAGGTTTTGAAAATAAGTCAAAAGTAAGAATTCTGGAATAAATGATATGCTTATTTTCCTTTATTAAGACATTTTTCTCCCAACTCGAATTCTTCACAGATTTTGTTTCTTAAAGAGAAATACATTTATTTATTCATTTTATTATTATTTTTATTTTTATTATTATTGCTTTTTAGGGCCAGACCCACAGGATATAGAAATTCCCAGGGTAGCGGTTGAATTGGCCCTACAGCTGCTGGCCTACACCACAGCAACACTGGATCTGAGCCACACCGGTGATCTACACCCACAGCTCAGGGCAATGCCAGATCCTTAACCCACTGGCCAAGGATAGAACCCACATCCTCAAGGATACTAGTCCAGTTTGTAACCCACTGAGCCACAATGGAAACTCCCAGAGAAATACCTTTAAATTTTAATTTTCTTTTTTTTTCTTTTTACAGCCAGATCTTCAGCATATGGAAGTTCTCCAGCTAGGGATCCAATCAGAGCTACAGCTACAGGTCTATGCCACAGTCACAGCAACGATGGAGGCTAGCAGCCTCTGTGACCTACACTGCACCTCATGACAATGCTGGATCCTTAACCCACTGAGCAAGGTCAGGGGTTGAACCTGAATCCTACCAGATACTATGTCAGGTTCTTAACCCATGGAGCCACAACAGGAACTCCATATTCTAATTTTCTTTAAATTTGTTTATCAAAATTATCATTGTCCAAGTTTTCATAAGTAGAATCAGAACTAAATTTCTGAGTGGAGGAAAGTGTTTTCCTGTTTTAAAAAAAGAGCCCGCTTGCTTGACACTCTGATAACTATGACCTAGAGAGATGACTTTGACTCCTTGGTGCTCTAAACCTAGCAGTGCATTGATCCTTGCATTCATTCCTACAGGGCATGTGGTCTCAGTACCATTGGCAGGTACTGTGAAGTGCCAAGTGATGGGAAGACTGCAGTGCAGAAAAAGAAAACTACATTTCTTTTCATGTTTTACTTAAAATGTAGTGAAAAGTAGGGCATTCATGTATATAAAAATTACATCCCTGGTCTCTCATCATAGACTCTGCTTGAGTTGCTCTTAAATCAAGAGGAATGTGGAATTCGTGCTGGGTGCAGTGAGTTAAAAATATGACTACAGTGGCTCAGGTCCCTGGTAGGCAAGGACTTGATCCTGGGCAGGCTCAATTGGTTAAATGATCCAATGTTGCCTCGGCTGCAGCTGCAGCACAGGTCACAACTGCCTGGGGACATCTATATGCTGCAGGTGTGACCATTTAAAAGAAAAGTGAGAGGAATGTGGCCATTGTTCCTGGAGATGTGACAACAGTATGTTCAGAACTGGGAGTCCTACCCCATCTCCACACAATAGAAATTAAGTAGTTTTCAAAGAATTCATTGTTGCTGCCATCACCCTTTTATTTTAACCACTGCTAATAATACTGAGCACTAGGCAATCACTTTAGGTTCATTAGTCTTTCTGTCTGTAATTTTCAGATTATTGTTGTAAGAATTCCTTAGAAGATTAGTATGGAAAAGGTAATTACTTGTACCCTGAGAGAGAAGCAAATGTTTCCATTAGAAACAGATAACACATTGGATTTTACTTTGACTTCAATTATGATATGTTCTGGGGATAGAAAAAAAAAATTTTTAACTGGGAATATATGTGGATATGCAATGCAAACAATGATGCAAACTTACTTCTCTTTAAAGTTATTCATTTAGAGTACTCAGAGGGGAGAATATCTGATGTGACAATCTTATGATGTGACAATCTTGTTATTTTTGTTCATGCATTTTAATGAGTTTTTGACATGAGCCCTACCAAAACAGATACCTCTAAGAAATGACGAATAATAAAAGACTGTACTTTGATACAAATAAATTTGTTATATTTGTTGGGTGGTCAATCAGACTGCTTAAGGCATGGAAACACTGTCTTCCCTTTTTAACAAGTTTGTTTCTCTTTTTAATAAAAAGTATTTGCTGACATTCTGGAAGGGTGTAGCTTGAAAGAAATATGAAATGAGCATTGTGCTTTATAAGCCTAATTAAAAATAATATATGTAAGACAAGGTTTTAAACTATGATACTCATTTAATTTCTATGTTTTCCTGCTATTTAACATACCATAATTTTCTCCACTGTTAGCTCTAGAATTTAGTGAAAAGGCAGGATGATAGATTTAAGCATACATTTTAACTTGGCAGGTATGTAGTGGATTTAATAAAACTGAATTTCAATTAATTTGAAGTTTTCCATACTTTGTAATAGAAAGCATTTAAAAAAAATCCTTTAAGTTATGGGTCTAGTTTCTTTTCTTTCTCTTTTTCTTTCCTCTCTCCTTCCCACTTGCCTTTCTTCAAGGGATTTTCATTTCTATTTATATTCTAACTTCTCCCAAATGTATGCCTCGAGCTCAGGTCTCTCCCCTGTGTTCTAAATGTCTATATTTAGCTTCCTATCAGTTTCCCAAATGAATGTGACCAAGAAATTGGAAACACAACATATACAACATCACAACACGTTTTGTGTCCAAACACCCCCTCCTACTTTATTTCTATCATTATTCGCCTAGTCAATTAGTATAAAACTGTGACTGTCCTTCCCTCTCATTTATACTAACAGTTGGTTAGTTTTCTTCCTGCAATTTGTTTCTTAAATAACATTATTAGCCCTTTGATAAAGGACTGCATTCGGGTATTTACTCATGACTAGGTAATGTGTTCTAAAGTGTCTTTAAACCAATCCTTCTTGCTGTTACTGAAGGTTTTTCTTTTTTTCTTTTTTCTTTTTAATTAGAAGACCTATCACCTTATTCTCCTGTGTGTAAATCTTGTGACTTTCCACTGTGTACAAAATGAAGGACAGACTGACTCTTCTTTATGACACTGAAGAAGCTTCACATTTTGGTACCCGTTCAATCTCCATCTTAGCTACCCTCATATGCACCTTGTAATTTCCTGAGTGTGACTGGTGCTGGCATGATCATTGCCTTTAACAGACTTCTGCTCCAACTAAAGCGTGTCCTCATCATCAGTGAATGATTCTTCCTTTTGGTGCAGCTGTATTAATAAAGCCGTGGTGAAGGCATCTAAGATACACCTCTGTTCTCCAGATAAAGCCAATGCCTTTTTAAAGTGATGCTTCAAGCAAAGAGCAATATACATACATAAAACCACTATCACACTTCACCCTACTTATCTGTACATAAGCTTACCTTCTAAGCATTTTGAGTGCAGAATCATTTTGGTAACGCTAGTATAGCACTCACCTCCTAGTAGTTAGTGATCATCTATTATTCGATAACGAGAACCTGGTTGAAAGCCAAAATGCTCATTCTTTTTTTTTTTCCCTCAGATAAACATTGTTACAATTTATTTATTATTGAATATTTTAAAAAATTACTGGAGTATAGTTGACCTAAAATGTGTTAGTTTCAGGTGCCCAGCAAAGTGAATCAGTTATACATATAAATATATCCATTCCTTTTCAGGTTTCTTTTCCTACATAGGTTATTACAGAATATTGAGTAGAGTTCCCTGTGCTATAAAATAGGACCTTGTTACTTATCAATTTTTAAAATATTTCTTAACCTTTTTTTAAAGAAATTGAAGTATAGTTAATTTACAAAGTTGTGATTATTTCTGCTGTACAGCAAGATGATTCAGTTATGCATATATACATGCATTCTTTTTCAGATTCTGTTTTGTCTCTTACTACATGATCTTGTTCAAATCTTGATTTCTTTGAGCTTCACGGTTCACAGCTGTCAAATAAGGAGGTTTGATTAGATTTTAATGTTCTTTCAACTAGGTTATTTTTATCAGTTGTTTCTTTTATCTTGATAATATTTATTGTTTATTCAATACAGACAGATTTTTAAAATTATAATTACTAGAGAATAGATATATCAGCCTAGGTGAATATTAATACATCTATCTCCTTTGAAAGTGTTTACTTTTGTTTACTTATAAGACATAGTTTAAAGAATAGTACTTTATTTTAGCACTAGAACTGAAGTTAGGGAATATTTTAAAACTACATGTTACTGAAATCTGGGACAGATCAATTGGCAATATTGAATATATTCTATTATATGAAATAGAATATAGTCTTTATAGGAGCTCATATTATTTTCCAAATGTGACTTTATTGATCTTTTAGTCTTGCTAGGGAATAGCAACAGATTGGTCAGACCTTTTACAGTATTTATGCTCTGGGAATTGTTAGGAAACTGAGATAAAGCAATATCATGTTTTTTATGAGGTCAGGTTCTGTCAGCATAGAATGACTCAACATGAGGTAGCACAAAGGGAAAGTCTGTGCTTAATAATATCAAATCTGTGCATCATGCATAATAACCTCTGTGTGCATATTTACTTCCTTCCATTCTCCTCCACTTCTTTCCTCGTCGTCTTTCAAGTGATGTGTAGTTTTAAAGTACTTAATTGAGGTATCTGTATTTCTTTTTTTCTCCTTTAAAATGTTGTTTTATTTGTAATTTTAGTTTTAAGTTTATTTGCTTCTAAGTACTATGGATCTTTCATTAGTTAATTAATCACAAATAATTTAATGATATCATTATGCCATTTCTCATGGTGATATTATTTACAATTTAAATATATAAAGGATGTTATTTATACATCGAGGCAAGATCAGAAATATAACTATTATATACTGTGTAAACCAACAAAGTGAATAATTTCATTCACTAAGTTTAGCCAGAAGTAAATATCAGATATGTAACCGTAGCTATCTTGATGAGAAAATTCAACTCCACACATCAAAATATGAGAATTTTTTCTACCTTTTTTCTCTCACTGTTGGAAAAATGGAAAACTATCCCAGGGAATAAAAGGGCAATAAATCCACAACTTTTTAATCATATTTCCTCTCCCTTTAACTAAATGTATATGAATTTTTGTTGTTTTTTCAGACCATACTTAAAATTTGTTTTTTTTTTATGTTATCTGCCACCATGTTATAACCCAAGAGACTGGACACAGTTCCCTGTGCTGTACTGCATGACCATGTTACTTATTTTATTTTATTATTTTTCTTTAATTTTTAAAAAATTTTCCATTATGGCTGGTTTACAGATTTCTGTCAGTTTTCCAACTGCACAGCATGGTGACCCGGTTACACATACATATACAGATTCATCACAAGTGATTAGACATAGTTCCTGGTGCTATACAGTAGGTCTCCTTGCTTTTCCATCCCAAAGGCAATAGTCTACACTGTTAACCCCAGACTCCCATCCCATCCCACTCCGTCCCCCACCCTCTTGGCAACCGCAAGTCTGTTCTCCAAGTCCGTGATTTTCTTTTCTGTAGAAAAGTCCATTTGTGCAGTATATTAGATTCCAGATATAAGTGATATTATATGGTATTTGTTTTTCTACTTCTGACTTAATTCACTCAGTATGAGGGTCTCTAATTCCATCCATGTTGCTGCAGATGGCATTATTTCATTCTTTTTTATGGACTTATCCATTTTAAATGTAGTGGTTTGCATTTACCAAGCCCAAACTCCCCATCCATCCCTTTCTCTCCTGTCCCCACGCTTGCAAATACAAGTCTTCTCTCCATGTCCATGATCTGTTTTTTTTTAATAAATAGGGTCATTTGTCCCATATTTTGGAGTTCACATATAAGTGATATAATATGGTATTTATTTTTCTGACTTAATAGAGAATCTATAGTTCGATCCATCTTGCTGTAAATGGCATTATTCCATCTTTTTGTTGCTGAGTAGTATTCCATTGTGTATATATACTGCATTTTCTTAATCCATTTATCTGTCTGTGGACATTTAGGTTGTTTCCATGTCTTGGCTATTGTGAACAGTGCTGCAATGAACATAGGGGGTGCATGTA
This sequence comes from Catagonus wagneri, assembly GCA_004024745.2. Taxonomy (NCBI): domain Eukaryota; kingdom Metazoa; phylum Chordata; class Mammalia; order Artiodactyla; family Tayassuidae; genus Catagonus; species Catagonus wagneri. Next base: position 4,431,758 of record PVHT020000175.1, read on the forward strand.
TCTTTTTGAATGAAAGTTTTGTCCAGATATATGCCCAGTGGTGGTCCTGAACCCTGGGGAGTTCCCCCCACCAGCAAGGAGATCTGCCAGGACAGAGAAGGAACTTTAGAGTTTTAGAGGAGAATCAATGTGATGCAGTTAAAATGGAAACAATCCTCCACAAAAGATCAGTGCTAAGGCAACTGTATGCCAGAACAAGCAGGTGTCAGAAACTAAACTCTGGCCTTGATGATCAGGCTCAAAGAGAGAGCTGGGGGTGAGTACCTGATAAAGAACTGGGGTTGGCCACGTGAAAACAGCCTGTATGAACTAGAGTATAGGGTGACCACATTTCAGGGCATAAGCCATATTTCTTCATATTGATATTATATACTATCAAGATACCGATGGCCCTTAGAGACAAATTTTTATTTCATTTTATATTTGTTTAGTTAGGCTACAGCAAATCTTAGAATTTTATGAGGTAAATTGTGCCCATAAGTTGCAATACATTGAAGTTGTCAAACCATTTATATGTGCTGATATTTACCTGAGCATATTAGTCATTATATTCAAATGTTATTTCATTTTTGAGACTAGTATTCTTCCTTAATTTTCTCAAATTATTGTGTTCTAAACTTTAATCCTAGTGATGATGTTGAAATAAATGCCTAAAGATAACTTATAGGAAATATTTGTTGGATAGAATTGTCCCAGTTGACTTCAATGATTATTTTATAGTAAGAAAATCATTTTAATAAGGAGTATTTAGTATTTGTGTGTATACAGTTTTATTTTTTGATACTTGTATATTTTGCAATGATAAAGAAAAAATTATTTTATATTTTGAAGTACACATTTTTATATTATCTATTAATATATGTGGAAAGGACTCAGATCATTTTAATCTTTGACTTTCTTTTAAAAAAAATAGGAAGTTCTAAGAAAATAGTTGAAGGATAAAACCTAGTTTCTCTGTCCATTCTTATAATATTTTTTGAGACAAAAATATTGAGGAATCAACACATAGACAAGGGAAACTCTAAGAAGTACCAGGAAGAATCAAAGAGGAGAGATTGCTGTCTTCCTAGAGATTTAGAAGTTCACTTTCCTCATGATGATGAATTTTCAAAGTAAGAATAAATAAAAGGAAATGATAAGTTTAATTAAAATTTACAGAAGCTAAGTAAATCAGCATTCAACAGCATTCCTGTGGATAATTATGATGGAGCTATAAAATAAAATAAACTCAAAATTTATTGAAGTTTATTTCTAAGCCTGAAATAAGATATAATGGGTATAATGTAAGGAAAAGCATTAAGATTGTCACTATGCAAATAATCCATATGCTTACAAACATATTTCAAGTATGAGGGGACATCTTCTGGAGAGTAGTGTAGTCTAAATGAATCTCAGAATTTTCTAAATCTTAATCTTTATGAGCATTCAGGGAAGATAATTAGAAATGCTTAGGGCAATGATGGGAAATATATTAACTATATATTATGTATTCTTTCCACAATTTTATATTTGAAATTTTTCAAAAATGGAAAAAACAGGAAAGACTGGTGCAATAAAAACCTGTATCTTCTCCATCTAAATTTAAGTGTTAACATTTTTCTACATTTACTTTTCATTTCTCTCAATCTGTAAATATATAGATAACCATTTTCAAGATAATTACAGGCGTTATGAAACTTTCACTATGAATATTTTGTCAGGCATTATTAAGAACAGAATATTATCTTACACAATCAGAATAACTATTTCTCTTTATCTCAATGTATATCTATATCTATTTAAATAAAAATATTGTTAAAATACAGTAATTTCAAAATACTGTTTAATAATCAGTTTTCAAATTTCTCACATTACTTCCAAATGACTTTTATTATCACGCTCAACAGGATCCACACTGCATTTGGTTGCTGCAAAGTTCAAATCTAGGAGCATGCCTATGCTTTAAAAATTTGAGTAACATTGATTTTTTTTGAAGAGCCTGGTTCTGTTTTCTTGTAACTTAAAACAAATACATAATGTGTCTGCTTGTTTCTTCATTTTTCTCCTTTAACTTGTTCCTTTCTCCCCTGTATTTCCTGCAAAGTGGAGGTTAATTCTACAGGCTGGATTAGATACCTTGGGCAAAGACAATTAACATAATAATATTGCATCAGATATGGAGGCCCAGTAAAAATTCCTTCAGTCTGAGCTCTGTTTCCTTACAGCATAACCCACTTGGTCTTTGAGTAGTTCCTTGCTTCTGCCACTACCAGATTGTCCATAGGCCTAGTACTTTTTAACCAATAGAGATGTGAAAATTTGTGAACAAAAGGGTATATTTTAATAAAGTGAAGTACTACTTAGCAGACATCCATCATTCTTTCTCCCTTTGTTGTGGGTGCAGTATTCTTCCCTTCCTTTATTACTTTGTGGCATGCCACATGATTTGCTGTGGTCAGTGGAATGTGAGAAGACATACAAGCAGAAGCTTTAAATGTGTTTAAAATGGCTTGGCTTGTGCATTGTGATCTGTTGATTCACTGTGAGTATATGGATATGTATTAGTTAAAGGAAGATGAGACATATGGAGAGAATGACTAAACTCAATCCACAGCCTAGAGATAAATTGAGATAATCAACAACTTAAAAAAGAACAGCCACACATAATGATGTAGTAAAAAATAACATTCTCATTCCAGTTGCTAAATTTTACACTCTTAGGCAGTTTTGTTGTGTTAATAACTGAGTGATGCATAAATCAGAGAATATGCATAAGAAATCCTGCTACATATCGCCAAATTCCCATCCCTATAAGAAAATACCACTTTTACTAACACAAGCAATGTAAAACAGTTTGTGTTTCCACCCAGAATTGTCAATAAAAGTTATCAAATTTTATATTTTACTCAAGCTGAAGCAAAATGCTTTGTAGTTAGTGTGCATTTTTATTATAATAAAAGTGAGCATGTTTTATATGTATAAGGGCATTTCATATATACTTTTATTCCAAGTTGTTTTTTACTTCTTGATTTTCTTATTTCTTGATATTTAAGGATGTTAATGCTTTGTTATGTAAGTTGCAAATATTTTTTTCCATTTTATTTCCTATGTAGCATATTTTTAAAATAATTTTATGCAATTTGATAAATTATACCTCTTAATTCTCTGTAAAGACAGTATTCCTAGGTTTTAAAGAAATTTAGTCATAGACACTTCTGGTTCTTACAGAGTTAACCTGCAAAATACATGCACAATTACAATCACAATGACTGAGAAATAAGCCTCTGTGAACAAGAATAAGCAAACCTGACAAAGAACTGAATTATGAACTGGTATTTGAATATTATGGTCAGAGACCAGAATATTAGGATACAAAACTAATATTTTAACTATGTCTAGATAAATAAAAGTGACATATTTGATTAACTATGCATGACAGACAAGTATATTTGCAAAGATTCAAACAGTATTTAATGCAAGAACAAATGTTTGACATTAAAATTTCAGTGGGTGGATAAAATATCCATATAGACCCAGATGGAAAAGAATGATTGCAGTGGCTAATAGATCTAAATAATTTATTCAAGTGAATCAGAGAAGAACATAAGATTGAAAATACAACAATGTCTAAAATTCTAAGCAGCATGAAATAAAGCGTACAATAACTGAGCAAATAAAAGTTGAACGAAGAAAGAAAAATGAGAATTGGAAAGAAACAAGCTCAAAAACAGTGTCATTGAGAGTATTCTAGAATTTACGAAAACATGAATTCTTAGGTTTAAAATAAAACAAATCTAAAGAAGGATCATATAAAATAAGACACCCCTTTACACTTCATGGTGAAAATTTAGATCATCAAAAAAAAGTCAAGTGACTAGAAACACAAGGTAGATTAACTATGTAGAACTGACATTTGTAGACAAACAGCAGATTTTTCAGTGGAAACAAATGAAGCTGTGAAGAAATGGAATGTTATATACACATCAAATTGACAGAATATAGCTTTGCGATGAGCAAAATTAATTTTTAAAAATGTTTGAAATACTGGCATTATTAAATAATGTATAGAGCAAAACTTAGTTTTACACTTAGTTTTACTAATTAAAATTTTGAAATAAAAGTATTTTGAGAAGAAAATTTCAAAAAGAAATGTGAAATAAAATATAAAATGAGAAAGAAAATGGTGAATAAACGTTAAAAGTGTCATATAAAATAATATCTCATTGAAATACAGGGAAATAATAATATATAAGTGTAAACATTTCAAAAACTGGGTATCATTCAAACCAGTATTTCTGGAAAAAAAAAGGATCAGAAATATAAATTTAGAGATGATAATATAAACAACAGGACACATACACATGGCAAGACAATTTTAAAGTGCAGCTAAATAGCATAATTATCAAAGATTAAAATGGCCTTATAGAATTACTAAAACAATGTAAATAATATAAAAATATGTACATTCATTTAATTATTTCTTAAAATTGTTATATTTGTTCCTTAGATTATGTCGCATATTTAAAATTTTAAAATACAATTCCGGTGTTGCATAAAAGGTATGTGAGAAAATAAATGTGTATATCCACATATGCTCAAACAAGTGTATGTGTATTTAGTTTTGTAAATTATACTTGATATATTATGAAAAATGTTTTACTTTATGGATTTTAAACACCTTACTTAAATCACTTTCTTCTTTCTATGCATTTATCCAGCTATAGCTAAATTTATTTGTTGAGTTATGGAAAAACATTAAATGTATGGAGAGATAGATGTCTAGAAAGTGAATAGCTCTAATACTTTGCTGCAGTTCATATCTGGAAATTCTTCAGCAATGTTCAAATAATATTCATTACTGTAAACATTCAAAATAGACTTTTGCTAATTAATACATTTATTTTATAAATCCCAATTGCACAATTTTAAGAGCAAAGTAACTGGGATTTAAAAAAGCCAAATTACTTGTTGTCTGCACTTCTCCCTAGAATTGGGCTGGGGATCAGATCCGAGCTACAGTTGCAACCTATTCTACACCTGCATGAATGCCAGATTCTTAATTCACTGTGCTGGGCCAGAGATCAAACCTGCATCTCAGCACTCCAGAGGTGTTCCTGATCCCATTGCAACACAGTGGGAAATCCAGAAAGTTATTTTTATTTTGGAGTAAAAACATTTTTGTTTATGCTGACTCAACTTTATCTGAGACATGATTGTATTCCATCATGTGGAAGGAAATCACATTGTTTTTAAAATCCCTCAATGTTCTTTTCACAAATTATGTCTTAATTATTTTTACTCCTAGTTTTACATCGGCTTTGTTTGGGTCTGAATACGGGTAACTGGTTTGGAAAGCATAAACCAGAATAAAATTAAAAGAGGAAAATATTCTGGCATAGCTAGAATTAAGGTGATATCTCTGACATCTGGCCCAGGCTGGGTAGAGAAGCATGTGCATATTAGAAAAAGCTGATGGAGGGAGAAAATGGTGATTATACCAAGAAAAACAAAGCCACAATGAATGTAAAACTCATCTTAGAGTGTCAGAGTAGTGTGGAGTTTTAACAGGAGTCAAGTTTTTAGTATGAGGTCATGTCATCAGAGAATATTTCAGTAGAAATGCTCTTGATCTAGTCACTTAACAAAGTATTAGAAAATTTCCTGTAAACAAATGACCATCTAAACTTTTATTAACACATCAGTGGATGGAAATAGCTGATACTAAAGTTTATCTTAACAGGTTTTTTAATCATAATTTTAAGGACCTACTTTCGTCTTGTGTTTGTTTTGCTATAACTTGCATTCATTGAATCTAAATTTACCTTCCAGTGCAACCTAGAATGCATTACTCTTTTCCTCATGTTAAAAAGATTTAAGTATTTTTAGAGCTCTTTTGTTTACTTCAAGTCTTTTATCTATCTAATTTCAAATAGTCTCACTTAACTTATCCTTCTCTCCTAGATTGCATTTGCCAGTAGCTCCTAACATTATGGCCTACGAGCCTAAATGAACTATCTAGAATACAATACTAAGTCCAAAGGAGAATGACTATTATTTCCCTTCTTATGTACATTCTTATCTTTAATATAGACTAAGCTCTATGTTTATCATTTCCATAATATTTTGACTCATATTTGATGTGCAGGGAACTAAATTCCCTACCTTTTGTTTTCCATACATTATGCTGTTAGGCTTTACCATCTTGCACTTGACATTTACATTCATATCCCCATTAAATGTCATCTTATTTCCATCTATATTGGATTTGTATTTTTTGCTTTCCTTCCCATATACATGCTATTTAAAAATTAGTTAAGTAGACAATGTTAGCCTTGAAGAACTTAGATAAAAATTATTGAAATGATATGACTGTAGAATACGGTAAAGACAAAATTACTAAACATATATACTGAGATGAGGAAGAAGGTGCATTGAGAAAAAAGAATGAGCAGAAAGAAGAATCTTACTGAACTACAATCCTGCTAGCAAACAGGGTGTTCTTCAGACATAGTTAACTCTGGGGGGAGGGTACAAAAATGAAGATATTTGTTCCAGGAAGATTCAACATGTTGGTACATTAACATGGACAGATTTCCAAGAGGGATGGAAAATGGGAAGGAGGTGGGTAAACCTATATACAATATATTCTTTCATATAGTCTTACTTCTGATTGGTCATTTTTGTTTTACAAACTGAAGCTTATTCTTTTTCTTATGGAGAAATGTTATACATTTGAATCGAAGTAGTTTGTGCCTGAACTAAGTGGTATGATAAAACCCAAAACTAACATTAGATAGTATACCAGAAATTAAGTATAAATCAAAGGGCTCCTTTCCTAAATAATTGAATTCATAACCCATGTCTTTGAATTTCAATTTTATTCATTCATTTTAAAATGGCTTTCTAAATTGGCTTTTTCCAGCTGTTATGCCAAGAACACTTGATAGCCCAAATTTTCTTGATATAGCACTACTTTGATAAACTAACTTTGAAGTCAGTGGGATGATTACAGGCAAAGAGAAATGACACTGCACTACTTGCAAATTTAGGGATGTATATAGAGATCTTAAAGAAGATTTTGTAATTGTATAAAGACATTTTCATGACAAGGTGCTAAGTTTTAAAGAGGATATACATAATTAAAGTTTTAGAGCTTATTCTTAGTGTGTTTGTAATACCATAACATAGAAAAGAAATATAATATTCACTCAGCATTTATTTAACAAATATTGACAAAATGTATTACATGTGCCAGATACTTCTATGCATTTGGAATACGTTAATTAAAACAAATATTTTTGCCTTCATGAAGTTTGTGTTGGAGCAGTCAGATATAGACAATAAACAGTATAGGAATCGTATAAGTAAATGAAATAATATGCCAGAATGTGATATGGCTGTATACAACGCTAGAACAAGAAAAGGAGTCATTTAGGCTTTAGAGGTGGGGTAAGGATGCTGTTTTACATTTGTTTTATATTGAGTGGTTAGCACAGGCCTCATTGAGAAGAAAATGAAAGAAAAGATTTGAATGACATGGTAGAGCTAGCCATGGAACAGGATTATTTCAAACAAAAGGAGGACAGAATGAAAAAGCATGTCCTATAAGGACATGCTTGGTGTGTTTAAGGAATTAGTGGGGACCACTGTGACTGGGAGATAGAATAGGAGATGAGGAAAGAAATGGATGGATTGAGAGATTATAAATGGTGTGATAGGTAGTTCATAACATGGACCCAGTAATTCTTCGTTAGTCATCACCTGTGTAAGCCCCTACCCTCAGTAGTCTGGGATGAACCTAGTTAATTGCTTCTAGTCAGTAGAATAAGGCAATAGTGATGAAGCTGTCCCTTTCATGATTAGGTTACAAAAGACTATCTTTCATCTTCCTACTAAGTCTCTTTCTTCCTGGAACTCTTTCTCATTCTCTTGCCTCCTTGCTTGGATAAAAAGCCAGCTTCTGGAGTTCCCTTCGTGGCTCAGTGGTTAATGAATCCGACTAAGAACCATGAGGTTGTGGGTTCGATCCCTGGCCTTGCTCAGTGGGTTAAGGATCCGGCGTTGCAGTGAGCTGTGGTGTAGGTTGCAGATGCGGCTCGGATCCCGCGTTGCTGTGGCTGTGGCGAAGGCCAGCAGCTACAGCTCCTGTTAGACCCCTAGCCTGGGAACCTCCATATGCCGCGGGTGCAGCTCTACATAAAGCCAAAAAGACAAAAAAAAAAAAAAAAGCCAGCTTCTGTTTTGTGAGATAGTCTATGGAGAGTCTACATGGCAAGAAATTGAAGGAGATCTCTGGCCAACAGCTCACAAGGACCTAAATCCTCCATCCAGCCCTCCACAAGTAATTACTTCTACTAAAAATCTTGTGAGTGATCTAGAAAATATTTTCCCTGTTGAAGGTTGAGGTGGTTTAAATCTTATATAGTTACCACATAAAGGGAGGCTCGGTAAAAACTGAAGTTCAGATAAACAAGGGACTGTTTGTGTGTAAGTATGTGATATTTTGAGCATAAGCTAAAATTATTTGTTGTTTATCTGAAAAAAAATTGGGCATCCTATAGGTTATCTACTGAAATTAGGAACCCTGTTTGTGAATAACCTAGAATTGGAGATATTATCCAAGCTTCTGCCTGATTCTGACTCAAAGAGTGATAAATGTGTGTGCTTATTGCTGTTAGGTTGGAAGTCATTTGTTATGCAGCAATAGCTAGCTAAAATAAGGCAGCTTTGATAAAAGTCAAAGGAGAAAACTGCCAACCTATGTTTTAATGAAGGCCAGGGTAGGATTGGGGAAGAAAGTAAGATTTTTATCTTTCAATTATTGGGAAGAATAGTAGCGTGGACTAAACTATTCTTGGATCCGTAAGCTTCTTGGTTTCCCTTTTCATTTCCCCTTGGGAATATTGTAACTTTTTCTATTTGCTAATTTACTCATACATAAAAAATTATGTTGTCTCTTGAAACATATTCCTAAAGTAGCTTCACTGTTATAACTTTTCAAAAAATTAAAATAATATTTTATGATATGTTCTTGCTGAATTTCCATGTTATAGCAATAGCTAATATATATATAGCACTACCTATGTTCCAGCCACTGTTCTAAATGATTTCTGTACATTAATTTTTTAATCTCCTTAATAACTAAAATAAATATTATTTATATAGATGAGAAAACTGAGACACAGATGGTAATTTTTGCCTAAGATTATAGAGAGTAAAGGACAGACCTTATATACTCGTGGACACCAAACTTTTTGATTTTAACAAGCATAAACTACTTTTTCTCTGTTTTGTGTGGCACCTGGCACAAACGCTAGATTCATCCTTAACTATTTAGAGGACTAATATTTTTATCATAAGAGTATACATTTCATCTCTTAGGAGTTTTATTATTACCTCCCCCATGAAATCCATCCCTTGCAAATCCAAATTGTCACAGTCAGCTCTATGTTACAAATGAGCTATACTTTCATGTGATCTATTTATCTCTTCTGGCAGGTGCTCAAGCTGTCTGGGTATAAATCCTTGTTCTGTTCCATGTGAACATCAAAACTTTGAGTTAATAAAAATTTTTTTCTCCAATTTTTTGAACTATGAATTGGTAACAATAATAGCTATTATTATAAGACATGGAGAAGATTTAAAAATAAATTTACATGAAGTGCCTGTGTAGCACCAGATTTAAGCATGCCAGATGCTGATTCCATATGTATTACCTCCAGTTTTTCATTGTGCCTAACCTCCAATTATTTCTTCTTAATCCCATGAAATCTCACCAGAATTTGCAGCTAGCACTGAAATACCATCTTAGGAGACGTCAGTGATTTATTTCTGTCCCATAGCAGAAGCATTTCCTCAGTCCTAATTCTCCTTGTTGTCTTTAGAGTTTTTGACACTTATACTGCCCCTTTCATTTAAAAATTTATTGCTCCCTGACTTCTCTTGCATCATCTTATTAGAATCGCACCATTTCGTTTTGACTCTTTCTTATTGTGCTATTTTAGTAGTACTATTACATGAATCTATCAATTACCAACTATTACCAAGCATGTCTGATGTCATCTGTAGACTGAGCCTCTTGAAATCTACATTCACACACGTTTACTCTGTTTATTCCTGAAATTCTTACTTAAGTAATTAATTCTTCTTTGTGCATGGTATTACTTTGTTGCCCCTCAACTCCCAATCCATCCTCACAATTCGCCTTGCTTTGCCTTACTGGAGGAGGAAGTGAATTCTCCTCCTGGTGCTGGTGTGCTTTTCTCTTTCTTTCTGTTGATGCTAGCATTGTGCACACCAAGGTGGTGCTTGCCCTTCAGCAGGTTTGTTTGCCCATCCTATCCCATGGTGTGCTGTCCACCTGCCTCAGCCTTCCAGCAGTCTGGCAGACAGCTTCCTGCTCATCAGGCTTTGTGTGATAACTGTTGGCCACCTCTACCAGGGACAATATAAGTACCATAATCACAGCCTAGTCGGTGTCCTACTTCTCAGCTTTGTCCCCACAGTAGGGCCTAATTTCCCTGTGACTCAAGTTACTTTCTCAAGCATCAATGGGTTAAGGCCACACCATTTCCAAGAAGGCTTGCATCTCAGCCTTAAGGAGGAAACCTCTTCCCTAGTTGGTTTCTTCTTTGCCTAGTTCTCTCAGCTCTAGGCTATTCTATAAAATTCTATTTTATCCTTCCTTTGTAGATATCCGCCTGTTTATAGTTAATATGTTTTAATATATTTTTTAAATACTCAAATTACTCATGTAGTTTATGTGTCCTAACTGAATTCTGACTGACACAGAAAGGGTATGTGAATATCCCGGGAGATAAATTGTAAAAGATGGTATTGTGGAATTAGTTTAATCGTGTTTGTGATCTTAGCATAGTGCTGGGTTCCTTGTCAATGGGAAGTGGTAAGCTAATAAATTGTATGTATACATCTGACTTAGTATGCTATGCCAAGTAATTATCTGAAGTGGTTTTACAAATTTACACTTTGACCCGCAGTGTGTTTGAGTTCCCATTACTTTATAGCCCTGCAAATACTTCCCATATGTATCTCTTGGCTTTAGCCATCCTGGCAAATGTGTAGTGGTATCCATTTACGGTTTTAATTTTAATTTTTATTAATATTGATAGAGTTGAATAGCTCTTCATATGCTTATTGTCCATGTAAGTATCCTTTGAAACATTTCCTGTTTGGATATCTTGCCCATTTTTCCCCCTATTGGCTCAGCTACTTTTTACTTATTGATTTATAGGAGTTCTTGATATATTCCATAAAATATAACTTTTATTAGTTGTATGTGTTGCAAATACATTTTTCCAGTCAGTGGAGATACCATTTAGAGTAATAGAAATATTCAAATGCTAAGGAATAAATCTTAAATTTATAAGACATGATTGTAAAACTGTAAATTGAAGAAATAATATAATCTGCACAAGATGTGCTATGTTTATGAATTGTAAACCTACAAAATGTAAAGATATCGATCCTCCACAGTCCTGTCTATAAAATCAAGGAATCTCGAAATCTAAGCTAGTTTGTTTGGAAACTGAAAAACTCACTGTAAAATTCATATGGAAACATGACAATCTTGAAGATTTTCTTCACTGGATATCAAGACCTGCTCTAAAGCATCACTAATTTGTAGTGTGAGTTCACCATATAAATGCATTTTATAATATGTACATATATAGAGAGTATGAATGAACGCAATGATACATACCAGATTTTAGTAAAAGAACTAGTGCTCTTTCCACCAAGCAGTGTGCATGGGGCCTAGAGATAACTGATTTGCAACTCTTTGACCTCTATTTATATATTTGTTCTCCAGGGATCTTCCAAATACTGTCATGTATTGGCATCTCATATTACTGCCTCTTCCATTCTGTAATGGTGCCCAAATAGGATTCATGAACGAAGTTTTGAATAGTTCTTTGCATGTAATTCTAACTCACAGCAAGGAATTTCTCTTTGAAGTCTACTGTATAATATCTATTGCTACAGAAAATTTTATATATTTTATTTGTTAAATTATTTCAAGATAATATTTAACATGTCAGTGTCCAAATCACACTAACCTCCCTGTACTCTCTAATGAGTAAATTCATTCCTTTTTTAGTAGTTACTTTGATATTCTACCAGATGTTAAATTTAACATCTCTCTATTAATTTAGTGACATAACTGTGGTGGTTAGGTGGGAGGGGGAAGCAAGTTTCATCTGATTAGCGATGTTCCTGATATAAACCATAGCGTTTTGACAGCCTTGTGTATTTTCAATGAAGAATGCTTAATTTCCAAGGGCTAGTTTTACAGAAGATATTATTGCCCATTCATGGAAAATAGCAAGAGCCAATGTTAACAAAATGCTTACCTTTAGATAATGTTCTGCTTTTGAAATTCTTTGAAAAGATCATGCCAGTTTGGGTTGGCATTCTCAAAAGGAAAAACTGAAAACTCTGTTTCAACCATCATTAACATGCACTTCAATTTCGAGCTCATTTTCTTCTCTACTGATTAAGGTAATAATCTTAAAAATAGTTTCACATTTTTTCTTTAATTAAAAGAAATGATCTTAAAAGCTTAAATGATCTTAAGTGCATGAATTTTCCTTGAGTATGCTAGATAGTTTTCCCTCAGTCTTCCTCCTCTTTCTTGTTCGTAATAATCTAAAATAGTTACATTTTTAAAGAAATAATAGAGAAGTTATTTTTCAAATAATGAGTATAGAGCAGTATAGAAATTAAAATGAAAGATGAACTATTTGAATTAATAAAAGTAAAAAGTTGGTAGTTATTATAACATGTATTTAAGATAATTTGTTTACAAATAAAATATATTTATGGTAATATGCTTATATTAAGACAGCTATGAGAAAGGAGGGCCTCCAGCTGTTAACTACTTTAGGTCTTGCCTCAGCTGTACAAGCAGAAATCTCACCTTGCTAGGACACTGCCAATACCTGAGCAAAACAGGGTTACTTGTGGATTTGCTTTTCTAGGATGGAGGGCAGCCAGTGTCTGAGCAAGGCCTTTGTAAAAGATCCTAGCCATTGGCACTCACTGTAGGACTCCCTTATCTTGCAGGATTTATTTGGAGCCCCCTCTTTGGGTTGAGAGAGAAGTTGATAGGTCTTCATCATGGTTTGACAGTTCCCCTGCACAGTGCTGCTTCTTTTCCGTATAAATCTTTTCTACTCCTCTCTCCATCTCAACATTTATTTCCCAGAGAACTAGACTTGGGTCAAGGAGAGTTTTTAAATGTAATACAGAGTCATATTCTAAATCAGAGACAAAAAGAGACAGAGACAAAGCAGAGATACAAAGTTAAAACCAAATAGTGCCAAACTTTTTTCCATTAAAACAAACTGGCTTAAAACTTCATAGATAAAGTGATTTACTATGGATTCTGCTAAGCATCTATGAAATGCTTTCTGAAAGAATAATAGAAATGATAAAATTCTTCAAAGCAAAAACAAGTATAGGCTGACTGCACAATTTGATGTCAAACAATGACTACAGTGGTGAGACCTTTGTTAAAAAATTACTTTGATGTTTATTTCTTCTTTTAAGTAAATGATCTTTTGGAAACAAATATGTTTTTACCTTTATCAGTGGAAAAATAGAGAATTTCACTATTGTGGTTCAGGAAAGATGACTATTAGAAGGGAAGATTACTTGTCAAATACTCTGACTTTTAAAATTAAAAAAAAACATAGAAATGTTTATACGTTGGACATAGTTTTGTTCAGTAGCAAATATTACTTTGGAAATGAAATTTAATTTCACGAGCATATTTGAATTCAGTGATCCTGTTTTAATTGAAAGAAACCAAATTCAGAAATTAAATAAATAGCTACATCTATAGTTTTTAATTAAACTATATACAAGATGTTAATTAATAAATTTCTATTTGTTGTCCTTAATAATGGATGGTATCCATAATTTGGCCTCTAGATACAGCATTTTCAGAGCTCTTCAGATAGATATAATAGTATTTATATTTTATTGTGTATATCTTTATGAAAACATTTGTTTTGAGAGAGTTGAAGAAAGTCCCTGTTCAGATCCTGGGGTTATGACATATAGATATTGCCACTGTTCTCCAACCTTCTTGTATTCTGAACTTGTACTCAGAACTTCAGTATTCTAAGTTCTATAATATAGTACGGAGAAGTCATACCAGGAGGTGCTAGAAACTTGATGCCCTTAAGAGGGTTTCAAAAAGTTTGGGCCCTTAGAGAGATTATTTCTCACAGCCAGCAATGCCTCTTTCCTTTTTGGCTGGTATGTAGGATTTACAACCCTGTCTCAATATTTCAAATTCTTTAAGGATAATCCTAGTTTTCTAACTCATTCAAGAGGCTTCCTCTTGTAACACCAGGTAACATTTATTTCCCTTCCCCTACCTCTTCTTAGGAATATTTATATATATGACTTATTTTAGCAGTTTATTACATATAATTATCATTTTCTTGCTGTATTTTTGATATATCCCTACTTTTGAAGTTACCTAATAGGTCATTATGTCACTTTTCTTTCAAATATTGTCACTTTTAGGGCTGAACCATGTCAAGTATTTGTTTAGTACCCATTTTTTTCCCACATTCTCTTCCAGCAAGGATGAACCATGTCATCTATGTAAATATCCTTGAGAATGTTTAAAGTTTAATAACACCTTTATTAAATTGAACTGATAGTAAATCTACTGTGCATAATATTGTTCTTAGGGTTATCTTCAGTTAATATGGCTGAATGAATGGAACAAGCCATTTTTGGATAGTGAGTTTCATAGTATGTGTTTTTCCACGAAGAAATTCAGTATCTATGAAAATCACTTATTGAGAGATCTGAAGTTTAAATAAAAGGGTCAAGTAAACATTTAGTTTCACATAAAGTATTGGGATTTTGCTGTAGCTAAAATGAGAAGATGTAACAATTTATAGGTTCTTTAACTCAAATATAATTTGGTTATTTGTCCTTGATCTCTCTTCTTGACCTCTCTTAATCCCATTGGTGATATAAACGGAATATCCTGAACTGTCAGCTCAGGTTTTTTTTTTTTTTTTCCTTTTCTCAGAAGAGACAAAGTTTATTTGTGTGGCCTTAAGTGAAATAAAGATGGGGCTAGTATGTATGATTGCATCCTACCTTTGCGTAATCTTCTTAATGGGTTTTAAGAAGTTTTGGGATTGTTTCAACTTTTAACAGAAAGACCTAGGGGAAAAACAAACTGACGGTTACCAAAGGGGACAGGTGGAAGGATGGACTGTGGGTTTGGGACTGGCATATGCACATTGAGGAATATGGAATGATTGGCCAATGGGACTTGCTGTAAAGCATGGGGAACTCTACCCAATATTCTGGGATAATCGTATGTGGAGAAAAAATCTGAAAGAAAACGGATGTGTATACATGAATAACTGAACCACTTTGTTGTACAGCAGAAATTATTAAAACCGTGTAAATCAAGTATACTTTAATAAACCTTTAAAAAATTTTAAAAAATGGACCTGGGGCATTTAAGAGTTAGTAGTATTTTTACAAAGTCAATTACATATTTATAATATATGATTCAAATTAAAATATACAATTATATATAAAATATATATATTCTTATACATAATTGTGAGAATTATATAAAATTATCTTCAATATTATGTTTATTTTTACTAGTATATCAGGGTAGTACAATAGAGATATAAGTTAACAAAAACAATTTACACTCTATACATGCTTTAACTCTGTGTGTACTTATTTATTCATTAAACAAGTATTAAACTCTTACTCTGTTTCATGTGATGTTCTAAACTCTTGGAATAAGGAAAGAGAAAAGTCTTTCTTTCCAGGAACCTCTATTGTTGAGTTCTTGAGAATCCAAATTGTTATGGACTCTTGCATATATGATAAACAGTTTTTATGTTATAATTCCAGGTGAACTGGCCTGTTTGAGCAGTTGTGTTACTAGTCTACTAAAACTTAGACAATCTTATGTGTGAGTTATTTATCTTCACACAGACATGTTTAGTAGAGTAAAATCTACCTGCTAATAATCTCCCTCTTTAGATAACAGAGCTAAGAACATTTGTACGTAGTCAAGAACACTGTAGCACTCCAGAGGATCCCCTGCACCACATACAAGCACAAGATGTTCAAAGAAATAGGTGACTGATTCCATAGTCACACACAGACACACGTGCATATGTACACCTGTGTGCGTATGTGTTTGTGTGTGTTGATTGTGTAGGCACAGGACTAAGTAAGCAGACATCAGTCTTCTTGGGGTACACTCCACTCATCTATACACTAGAATGCTGGCTTATCAAGAAAGTGACAGTTCCATTCCTTCAGGGCAGGT
This sequence comes from Catagonus wagneri, assembly GCA_004024745.2. Taxonomy (NCBI): domain Eukaryota; kingdom Metazoa; phylum Chordata; class Mammalia; order Artiodactyla; family Tayassuidae; genus Catagonus; species Catagonus wagneri. Next base: position 4,448,088 of record PVHT020000175.1, read on the forward strand.
TTGTGAGAGACGAAATGGAAAAATATGGATTTAATACAAATATTTTCAGGAAAGTTGTCAGCTATTCTTAGTTTTTCCTGAGGAGCCTCAGGGGAAAAGGAGACATAACCAAGTAAGGAGGGCTTGTGGGAATCAACACAAAGGAAACAAAATTCTGGTAATAATGACAGCACTTGCATTCAAACAATTGCATCAGTGAGAATGTAGATTAATAGAGTGACAGTGCATTTGGGGGAGATATTTTTCATATTTAGATCTTTAAGTAGCTCAAGAGTTCAGTTCTCATCTCTAAAAATAAAATAATAATTGAACTACCAAAAAATATTTTAAGGAATTTAAGACCAGGTGATAATCCATTATAGAAAGAAATTTAACAATCTCTAGCTCTGTGCATAAACAATGGATAAAAGATCAACTAGCAATTAAATACATCAGTGTCAGTTTTATAGTTTAAAAAACTCTGAGGATCAATTGAAATTCTGCTGTTTCTTTTTAACATTATAATATTTGATGTCTACCTACACTTGAATGTGTCTTAATTGATGCAATATTTTTTCATAAGCAAAACTTATTTTCTTAATTTTACTGAAGTATAGCTGATTTACAAAGTTGTGTTAATTTCTTTTGTACATAAAAGTGATTCAGGCATACATATACACCTACCTATTCTTATATAGATTATCATAGAACTTTAAATAGAGTTCCTGTGTTATACAGCAGATCCCCTTTAATCATCCATTCCATATTCAAAAATGTGTGTTTGGTGATCCCAAACCCCCAGTCCATACCTCATCCCCCCATCCTTCCCCCTTAGTAACCATAAATTTGTTTTCGAAGTCTATGAGTCTGTTTATGTCTTGTAAATAAATTCATTTGTATCATTTTAAAAAATTCCACATAGAAGTGAATTCATGATATATGTCTTTCTGTGTATGAATTACTTCACTTAGTATGATAATGTCTAGGTCTATCCATGTTGCTACAAATGGCATTATTTCATTCTTTTTATTGCTCGGTAATATTCCATTGTGTATATCATTCATATCTTCTTTATCCATTCCTCTACTGGTGGACACTTAAGTTACTTCCATGTCTTGGCTATTGAGAATAGTGCTACTATGAATGTTGGGGTGCAAATATGTTTTCAAATTGTGCTTTTCTCTGTATATATGCCCAGGAATGGGATTGCTGGATCATATGGTAATTCTATTTTTAGTTTCTTATGGAAAACTATTTTAAATAGTAGTTTTACCAATTTTCATTCTGTGCAACAGTGTAGGAGAGTGCCCTTTTCTCTGAATCCTCTGCAGCCTTTATTGATTGTAGACTTTTTTTTTTTTTGATGATGGCTATTCTGACTGATGTGATGTGATACCTCACTGTAGTTTTAATTTGCATTTATCTAATAATTATCATTGTTGAGCATCTTTCCATATGTTTTTTGACCATATGTATGTCTTCTCTAGAGAACCATCTATTTAGATCCTCTGCCAATTTTTGACTGGTTTGGGTTTTCTTTTTGACATTGAACTGTATGTATGTATATATTTTGTATATTAATCTCTTGTCATTTGCTTCTAATTCGAAAACTGCAAAGACAAAAACTGCTTTAGGTTTTGAGTGTCAGCCTTCAAAGAATGCTAAGCATAAAATTTCTGGATGATAACATAGTCAGAGGTATCTGTTTTGAGCTATAAAGCATGATATGATGGAAATAGTTCAGGAATTATTTCAGAATTTCTGAGCTCAACTACAGCTGTGCTACATTTACTGGTGGCACAATGCTGTACAATGCTATTTCAATATTTTAAAAAATGGAATTAGTCATACCTACTTCAGAATATTATCTTTTTAGGGGCTTTTCATTAAATATAACATTTATATAAAAGTGTACCTATTGTTAATATACAGCTGGAACCATTTAACCAATTGACTCTCCTTGAAAACTGTTACCCAATTCAAGAAGCAGAGGGCTCATAACAGTTCAGAACCTTTCTTATGCTCTCTAACTCTAGTAGTAAGTTTAGCTACTATTAATTTTCTTCTACTTTAAAAAACTGAGGTAAAATTTGCATTGCAAAAAATTGACCATTGAAAAAACCATTCATTGGGAATTAGTAATTCACAATATTGTTCAAAAATCACCTTTATCAGAGGGCAAAAAGTTTTCATCTGCCTAACAGAATGCCTCATGCTTGTCAAGCAATAACTTCTTCTTCCGCTCATGGTAACTACCAAATTGCTTCTATCCCTATGGATTTACTTCTTCTGGATGTTTCCTATAAATGTAGCTATATGTTCCATGGTCTTTTGTTGTGTGTCTTCTCTAACTTAGCATAAAGTTGTTGAGGTCCAGCTATGTGGTGGCACGTATCAGTACTTCATTCCTTTTCATAGTTAGATATTATTTTTTGCCACAATGAAACAATAAGACAAACCACTCAGTTAAAAATAGACAAGGAACTTGAATAGACATTTCTCTAAAGAAGGCATACAAAGGACAGACAAACATATTAGGTCATATTAGTCATTAAGGAAATGGAAATCAAAACCACAAGGTAGGATGACTATAATAAAAGATATAGAAAATAAAATGTGTTGATGAGTGTGTTGGGAGATTGTTTGAGTGTTCTACACCGCTTGTGGGAACCACTGTGGAAAACATTTTGATGATTCTTCAAAAAAGTCAAACATAGAATTGACATATGACCCAGCAATTCCAATTCTGAATATATACCCCAAAGAACTGATACCACATATTCAAATACTTGTACATTAATGTTCAGTATTGATATGATTAAGTATCTTGAGACAAGGAAATGAGACTGGGTCATAAATGCAATCACGATTGTCCATATGGAAGTTAGACAGTGGGAGACTGATGAAAGAAGGAGATGTATGCACAGAGGCAGGCAGTTGGAGTAATGTGAGAAAAAGGTCATGAACCAAGGAATTCAGGTGGCCTCCAGAAGTTAGAAAATGCAAGTAAACAGAGTGTCCCCAGAATCCCTATAAGGAAGCAGCTCTGGCAACACTTTGACTTAAGCTCAGTGAAAATAATTTTAGAATTCTGGTCTCAATTGCAAGAGAATAAATTGCATTGTAAGAGAATTCAAGAGAATAAATCTGCATTGTTTGAAACCACCAAGTGTGTAGTAATTCATTACAGTTGTCAGAGGAAACAAATACAGGGTCTTTTATTTTCTTTTATTCCACATGAATAGCCAAATGATCCACATTATTTATTAGTAAACCATATTTTATCCCCTATACATCATGGTCATCTTGTCATAATAGACTCTGTTCAGTTCTCTGTTAGATTTTTTTTATCCCTGCATCAGTACCACACTATTTGCATTTCTGCAGGTAAATAATAAATCATGGCATATAGCAGTTTTATTTTTATATTTAGGATTGTCTTGGTTATTTTTTTACCTATTGCGCTTCCATAAAAATTTTAAAATTAAGTTTTCATTTTACATGAAGTATTTACTAGATTTTCACTGGGTTTCTTTAAATCTATAGATCAACTTTGGAAGAACTAACACAACATTGAACCTTTCAGTCCATGAAAATTATATATTTCTCAATTTCTTTTAAGAATTATTTAATTTTGTTACTATTTATTTTCCCTGAAATGAGGCCTTTATTTTTCTAAAAATAAATTTCTGTATATTTGATGTTTTCAAAGCTACTTGGAATTTTTTTTTTGAAATTTTAATTTACTGGAGTTCCCAATGTGGCTCAGTGGGTTAAGGACCCAGTGCTGTTACTGTGAGGATGCAGTCTTTTTTTTGTCTATGTACATTATATTTTTGTTTGGAGATAAGAATGCTTTTTTTTTCTTCATTTTCCACTGTTTTTGTTTTTTCTTATTGTACTTTCTAGTTTTCCAGTTTAATGTTGAATAAAAATGGTGGTGGAAATCCTTGTATCATTTTTAGTCACCAGGGAAAAATGTTAGTTTTTCATCATTAAATATAATGATTTGTATATTCAGTTTGTTCTATGGATAGTATACTTAAGATAAAAAGACTATTTCTAATTGGCTGAGGGATATTTATCAGGAACAATATTGAAAATTTTCCATATTTTTGCATAAATTATTGCTGAAGTGTTTTTTAAACCTCTTATGAGAAGGAATTTATCTTCTATTTCTAGTTTTCTAGGAATTTTTTAACAAGAATGGATGAAATATTTTCAAATCCTCTTAAAAACCTATATCATGATATTACATTTTATAAATCCTGTTTAAAAATTTTTTCTATTCCATATTTTATCTTTTTCTGCTTTCCTGACTTTCAGTGGATAAATAATGCATTTGTTTTTATTCTACCAGTTTTAACAGTAATTTTAGTGTTTACAGTTTTCATTATTAGCATTATAATCCATCTTGAGTTACTGTTCTATGACATCAAAAAAACACTATAAGATATTACAACATAATGATTCTATTTGAAACCATCTGCATGTTATTGTTATTTATTTTTCTTTTACATATAAGACTTCTAACACATTATTATTATTTTAAAAAAATCAATAATCTTTACATGTAAAAACACGTGTCTTAGGGATAGGGGTGGAGATGTAGTTTTAGAAGTCTCCCCTTGGCTTTTCCCGACAAAGAAAGTTGAGGCAATAGATAAAATTTTCATTACCATAGTTCCAGACTGAGCAGGATAGCAACTGATGCTAGAATAATATTTTCCTGTACTGAGAGTATAGTGAAAACTGAGATTAAAGTTCAAATTAAGAGAAAAGAAGATAGGTAAGGAAATTCTAATTTTATCTGAGGATAGTCTCTGTTTCTTTTATTCATTATTTCCTTAATTTCTTTTAAACATATGCTGCATTACTTAGGGGCATAAAACAATTGCCTATACTAAAAACCAGAGGTAAATAAGCACATTCCAAACTAAATAAGTCCATAAATAAGAATATAATAAGTGGAGCGTACTCCCAGTATGTAGCAACAGGACCTATGTTTGTCTGGTTAGGTTTCAGAAAAAAATCCCACGTTTTATATTTAAGATGATGCTTGAAATGTAAATATAATAATGATTAGTAAAGGAGGAGGAGTAAGAACAAGCACATAAGAGTGAGTATAATCATGGAGTCAAGGGAATTCAACATCATATACAGCAGAACCCAAACGGAGCTAATTCTTTAAATTACCAGGATTTGTTTACAGACACCAGAATTTCTTTCTTTTTCTTTTCTTTTTTTTTTCGTCTTTTTGCCTTTATGTAGAGCCGCAACTGCGGCATGTGGAGGTTACCAGGCTAGGGGTCTAACAGGAGCTGTAGCTGCCGGCCTTCGCCACAGCCACAGCAACGCGGGATTCAAGCCGCGTCTGCAACCTACACCATGGCAACGCCGGATCCTTAACCCACTGAGCATGGTCAGGGATCGAACCCGCAACCTCATGGTTCTTAGTCGGATTCGTGAACCACTGAGCCACGAAGGGAACTCCCAAACACCAGAATTTCTAATTTTCAGTGTTCAGAATTGATGTCTTCGAAGTGTACATCATAAATGGTCCCCATGTCTTCTGATTAATTAGTCTCCTAAGCAGTGCATAGAACCATACTCTAGGAGATCCATCATTCAGAGAGTAACGATCTAGAGCCAGGTTACCAAGTATGAACTGAATGGAGGTGAACCAGAAGAGATACAAAGGCGAACCTAGAACCTTCAGCAGCTAGAGCATGGGAAAGTCAATAGAGCAGAAGTAAGAAAAAAGTCCTAGAAGAATATCCAATACTGACTCTCAGGCTCAAGCAGATTTTTATAAGGCACCAGCTGTCATTGGTTTCAAGAGTATGGCCTTCTTAGTAAAATAAAAATAGATTTTTTGGAATAGACTTTCAATTTGTGTGTATTAAATGAATTGAGCTAGAGACTATTTCAAAATAGCAGAGGCATATATAAAAGGAAAATAGGAAAAAAATTACAGTGGGCAAGGATAGACTGTGGAAAGTTATGAGTTGAAATGGATAAGAATGGATTTGTTCTTGATAAAAATAGTAGAGATGCAAGTGTGAATAACACATGTGAATGAAGTAAAAGTCTGTTTGGAATCAGTCATAGGGAATGGGAGAGTTGAATAAGCTAGTATTGCCACTGGAATATTGGTGTGAGAATAGTTTTTGCAAATTCTCGTGTAGAGGAATTAACCTGATGTGACTCTGAAGAGGGATTATGCAGTTGACCCTTGAACAACAGGGGCTTGAATTGTGCAGGTCCACCTCCACTTGGGTTTTTTTCAGTAGTGAATAGGGTATTACTACACAGGGAAACAGAATCATGAGGATGAAGGAGCCATGGATACTGCTTATAAAATATGCACAGATTTGCCACTGCATGGAAGTTTGCATGTTCCCATTTTGCTGTTCAAGGGTCAACTCTATTTCAAAGTCTTATCATTTACACACTAAAGAATTCTTCAGTGCAAATTCATAGTGTGAAAAACCTTGGTCCTCAGCTGCAGGGTAAATAGTTTATTTTAAAATGAAGGTACGGCACTGGTGACATCTTTGCATTAACATGTGTAATATGGACACAAACTGGCCTGATGGCCATGTAAATTCTGTGACCACCTTTCACAGCTACTTTTTGGGGTGGAAGCATAAATGGTTTACTTAAGTAATTATGAAGTAATTGGGCTTCCATGGGTCAAGGAGACTTTACAAACATTTTTTAAACTCAACTTGCATAACTCAAAATGGATCATAAATTTAATGTAAAACTTTTAGAACTAAATATAGAAGAAAATCTTGAGAACACAGGTCTTGGGTGATAAGTACTAAGTAAAAAGTAACATGATGGAGTTAAGAATTTCTGGAGGATAGTATACAGGTGGTAGTTTTATGTAGAGTATTCCTGGGAAGTTTGAGGGTATAATATTTGAATAAAGACTCAGAGGAGAGAGAACTAAGGATATCCTGTTTCTGAAGGTATAGCAAGTGCACAAGCCCTGAGGAGTGAGTCTGTGCTTTGGGAATAAACCACGGATTTTCCTTCACCAAGCAGCCACTAGTTACACTTGAGCAAGAAACTTTGATTAGATATTATTGGTTTCTAATAATGGCGACACTCAAAATTTGTTTTGTGTGTGGGGGGGCATGTCAGGCAAATTATTTCAGCCAAAATCTCATCACTGAAATCACTTTCTAGGTGTTAAAATATATCCGACCTCTTATTTCAGTGAAAAATACAAATTATTTTCTTAGAATACTTAATACTTGGTCATTTTTGTTATTAAACAGAATACTACTGAATTATGTGGGGCAGAGATGAATCATTTGACTTCTGAAGAAGGGGACCTGTCACTAAAATAGTGGGCACATTGTTCAAACAGGAGTCTAGGGGTCACTTGAGGAGACACAGAGAACAAACTCCCTGTCTGATTTTGCGTAGACTTGTCCTTCACTTACAGTCATGATGTACTGCATTTAGTGGCTAAGCGTTAACTCAAGTTTAACTATGCCTATGTAGACATGGTCTCTGAGAAAAGTTGTTAAATAGTTGTAACTTTTTAAGAATTACTTGTCAAAAACCTGCCAAAGGAAAATAATTTGATAATACAAACAAGGCTTAACAATAAGAATTCCTTTTCACCTGTATATGAATATGGAGAAAATTGCTGAATTGAGTTTCAAATCTGTGAGCACCAAAACTTAAAGTGTTTGATTTATTTCACGAGCATTCTAGGCTTCTCAGTTTGAAAGTCCTGTAAACCCTTTTTATATTTTATCTAAGTATTTCGTCTTTTGAGTGATTGCAAATGGTGTTTGCTAATATATAGAAGCACAACTGATTTTTGCATATTGATTTTGTATGTGGTGAATTTAATGCATTTTTCATTTCAGAAGGGTTTCTTCTAATTTTCATGGAATTTTTTATAAGTAGGTATAGTTATCAACATCAAACATATTATTTAAAAAAGGGTCAAACATATTATTTAAAAAAGGGTCTAGATTTTCCTACTTTCCTCCCCCCCATTCTATGATGTTGAAGTCCTTTTTTAACATCTTCATGTTTGTCCTTTGGCTGTTCCTTGTGTTTATCTTCACTTTTACAGTAATTTTTTATTACATTTATTTATTTACTTTTAGATATGTATACTGGCTTTTTCAAGTGATGGCTTTCCAGTTGTGATTTCCTCTATCCTGTTTCTTCTTACTTCTTTTATATTTCAGTGTTTCTTTTAGAATGGGTTTAGCATTGCTGTACTCTTTTAGCTTTTATTTGTTGAAAGAATTCTTTATTTCTCCTGCTATTTCTCCTGCTATTAAATGATATTCTTGCTGGGTAGAGTATTCTAGGCTGCATATTTTTCCCTTTTAGAACTTTGAATATATCTTGCCACTCTCTTCTGTCTTGTAGTATTTCTGTAGAGAAATCAGCTGATAGTCTTATGGGTTCCCTTATAATTAACATGTTATGATTCTCTTACTGCCTTTAAAATCCTTTCCTTAACATTTGTCATTTTTCTTATAATATTTCTTGGTGTTGCCCTATTTGGATTCAACTTGTTTGGGGACTTCTGTGCTTTCTGTATCTTGATACCTGCTTTCCTTATATTTAGAAAGTTTTCAGGCATAATTTGTTTAAATATATTTTCAATCCCCCCCTTTTTTTCTCCTCCTTCTGGGATTCCTATTATGCATAGATTGTCCTGCTTTATATTATCCCATAGATCTCTTGTATTGCTTTCATGTTTTTTCATTTGTTCTTCTGTCAGCTGTCCTGATTGGGTGATTTCCATTTTTCTATCTTTCAAGTCACTAATTCATTCCTCTGCAGTATTCATTCTGTTTTTTAGTGCCTTTAGCTCACTTTGTGTCTCTGCAAATTAGTTTTCTACTTTTTCTTTCTTCCTCCTTATATTTTCTAGTTCCTTTCTAAAGTAATCTGCATTAACGTTTACATCCACTCTTAATTCCTTCATATTCACCCTTAATTCCATCAATAGTTTCATTGTCTCCCTTTTGAATTCTCTGTTAGACTGCAGAGGTTTGTTTCATTGTTTGCTGCTTCAGGTGAATTCTTCAGTTCTTTTAACTGGGAATGTTTCCTGAGTTTCTTCATTTTGCTTATATTTTTCTTTTTCTGCGAGTTTAGGGAAAACAAACTGTAGTCTTGGAGGGCTATTTTTATGTAAGAGTGCCCCTGTGTATTTTATGGGCGGTTACTATTTATTTGGGTTGGGAGTTTGGATATTTGCTATCTCTTTCTTTAGTTTGAGCAGGCTATTATCCTCAGAGTGCTGAGTGTTATTCCAGGGAGAAGGAGGCAATGGGTAGGGCTAGCAGTCTGTTCCTGGTTGCTGGGCTCTTGACATCAGCAAGAGCCTGCAGAAAGGTGACACAGGCCACTCCCAGTTGCAGGGCCCTGGGAAGTGGTAAGTAACCTCAAGAAGATTTATGCAGTACCCAGAGCATTTGGTAGTGGCAGTAGCAGGGTGAGTGAGTTTTCCACGGGAGTGAGAGCAACAACAGGTTGTATTCGGTTGCAGTACCCTCCTCTGTGTGCCCTCTGAGGTGATTGAGACTGCAAGTGGTGCCGGTTCATGGAGCCCTAGTGGTGGTATACCATGCCCACCTCTGGAGTCAGAGATAACTGCAGTGTTGTGCCCCTGCCACCTTTAGACCATGCAAGAAACATCCTGTCACGCTTAGCCCGTACAGGAAGTGCTGCACAGGCTGCTCCTAGTTGCAGGGTCCTGGGGAGTGATGGTGATCAAGCATGTGTGGGTGCTGCCTGGAGAATTTGGCAGCAGCAGCAGCAGCAAGGTGGACACATTTCCAGGGGAGTGAGAGCAACAATGTGCGGTACTTGGTCATAGTGCCTTCTTTTTTGCTAACCTCAGAGGTGACTGGGGCCACAGGTGGTGCCTGTTCACTGACCCCTAGTGGTGGTGGGCCATGCCTCCCTCTGGTCTCTGAGATGACTGCTGTGGTTTGTACCTGCTACCCGTAGATCACAGAAGAGGCACTGTGTCATGCTTAGACCCCCTGCTTCCCTTAGCCTGCACAAGAAGTGCTCAGTCTCCCGTACTCCAAGCAAGTGGCCTCTTGCCACCTGTAGTCTTGCCAGAGGTTCCCTGTCCTCTGCAAGCCTGCTTGCATGTGTGCAGGGAAATAGATTCCTATGGTTGTCTGCCCCTCCTCCTCTTGCCCTCCCCAAGACTGGTGTTTTGCTTCTCCTACGGGCCCAGACCTCCTTCTTGGTTCCCTCAGGGGTGGCACACCACCCTCTAATCCCTCAGGGTGCTACTACAGAGCCAATCCTAGTCCTCTCCCTTTCAATTTTGTATTAAAATCTACAACAAAGTGATTCAGTTATACATGTATAGTTCATTCATTTTCATATTCTCTTCCATTGTAGTATCAGAGGGGGAATATATTTCCTTGTGCTATACATTAGAACATTGTTGTTTATGAATCCTATGTATAGTAGCTTGCATCTCTTAATCCCAAATTCACTGTCCATCCTACCCCATTTCTTCTCTTACTTGGCAACCATACATCTATTCTCTATATCTGTGTGTCTCTTTCATATTTTAGATCCCATGTGTAAATGATATCATATGGTATTTCTCTCTCTCTGACTTACTTTATTAGTATGATAATCTCTGGGTCCATCCACGTTGCTGCAAATGGTATTATTTCATTCTTTTTATGGCTGAGTAGTATTCTATTGTATATGTTTACCACATTTTTATCCATTCATCTGTTGATGGACATTTATTTGTTTCCATGTCTTGTCTATTGTGAATAATGCTGCCATGAATATAAGGACACACACATCTTTTTGAATTATAGTTCTGTCTGTAAAATATCCTGTTTTGATCTGAGATCATAAGATATTTTCCTATAGTGCTTTCTGAGAATTCTGGAACTTTGTTTTCCACCTTAGATTTTTAATCAGTTTAGAGTTTATTTTCATATATGGTATGAACCTGAGGCCTTACAAGAAGTGGTATTAATTTACTATTTTTGCATGACAAGTTACCACAAATTTAGCAGCTCAAAGTATAACCCATTTGTTATCTCACAGTTCTATAGGTCAGAAGTCTGAATGGGCATTAGCGGGTTATCTAATGGCTCACAAGGTTGAGATTAAGTGTTGCTAGATTAAGTTCTTACTTGGAAGTGCTGTGGAAGAATCTACTGTCAATCTCCTTCAGGTTATTGGCAGAATGCGGTCCTACTCTATTGTAGGGCGAGGTCCTCATTTTCTTGTTGGATCTCAACTGGGATCACCCTCAGCTTCTATAAGCCACTCATGTCCTTTCCATATTATCTGCTCTATCTTCAAACCATCAATGTAACTTCTTTTTCTCTCTCTCTCATAACATCCTTCTTATACTCTCTGGCTTACTCCTTTGTTATCAACTAGAGAAAATACTGCTTTTTAAAGGACTACTATGATTAGTCTTGGTCTACCTGCATCCTCTGTTGATTGCATGGTCAATTGATTCATTTTAATTGCATCTATAAAATATATTTTATTATATAATGTAACCCAGCCATGGATGCAGTAACAGACAGGGGAGATCTTGATGGTTATCTCAGAATTCTGTTTGTTATAGAACTATTCAGGATGGGTTTGCTACTCAGTTATTTGAAATTCACTCTATGCCTTCTGTTTGAGTTTTCTTCTTAGAGATGTGAGAGAGAAAGTGGTAGTCTTAAGTCATATACTCCCTAAAATCATTTAAAATATTAATACAATCTTTATAAAAATCTTGATTTAATTTTTAATATAGTCAGAATATAATGCAATATTTCTGTACTTTTAATACTAATTAATTTAAAAACTCCTATTTACATGTGTATGTTTAATGTACTTAATAATTAATAAAGAAGTAGAAGATATATACTATATCTTAACTTCTGTAGAAGAAATATTAGATCTCTTTTAGTGAATATACATGCCATACTGAATTTAAGGTATTAACTCAATTATGACCACATGTATAGGACAGGAAAAAGATAGGACAGATGTATATTTGTATTTAACATTCTCAGAAGTTAAACTTCTGCAAAAAGCTTTAGCTTTTTCTCATTTTTAATTCTAATAAATGCAGCCAATTGGATTTTTTGTAATGTACTTACATACCTTCTGAAACTCTTAAATTATTGTTTTGATTTTACATAAAGTGACCATGGTAAGCAAGAATTGCCCTGACCATGTACCATATAGCCATAGATCCTTGATGCAATAGAAATAATTGAAGTAAGTGAACTTTGTTTTCATTTCCAATTGAATTATGTGGCTTCTCAATTGATATATGTTATATTCCTTTTATTCTACTTTCTTATTTTTTCTGAAGACCTCTCTTTCTATAGACTGGGACCCTAGAAGTCAACAAGCTAGCATAATCATTCCAGTGTTAAATCTTATGATGTTAAAATGACTTGTTTGACTAAAACTGTATTGAGCTTGGTCTCATATTCAGGCCATGTGGCTCAGTCTTGTCTTCTGTGACTTGCTATCTCACCAAGGCATTTATTTATAGTGCACAAATTAAAGGCTACATACCAAGTATTAAATTCTATAAAACTGAGTTAATATTGGAGGCAAAAAAAATCATGTTAAGAAAAGTCATCCCCTTGTTTTAACTTTACTTCTGTTATACTTGAAAGGAAAATAAAAGTTTGTCTCAGTTGTATTTCTTCATTCATTTTTACTTTTTCTTTAGATATTTAATACAAGTTCATTTAAGTTTAAATGGAATATGGTGATGAGACAACTGTACCTTTTCCATCTTTGAGTTTTCTTTTCATAGAATTGATATTTTTATCTCTGACATTTCAAGCAATAGGATGTTTTACATATTTTATTCATAAATCCATTGCAAACAAATGTGATCCAGTCTTTGCTGGTAGAAGATATTGTCTATTACCCTTAAGCACCTGGGGAATGTCCTTTTCTTTATTTTCCCTGGAAGATGATCTCATCATCTTTAGTTTATCATATCAGTCTTTACTGCCTAACTCCATCCATCCTGTATACTTCCTTCCCTGATACTATTTTCATCTTTACAATATTATCTCATAAATAAGGTTATAAATCAGATTCCTCATTGCTTTTGCTGCAGCTTCAGTCAGCACTAAAATTGTGCATTTTAACTTAGTGAAATTGAGATAAAATACCATTTGTATGTTAACACACAAATTAGCTTCACATGGATCAGAACTAAATTACTACCTTATTAATATGGGACATACAAGGAGGGGCTGACAGATAATGTGATCAAGAACAGCTCTGATCCCATCCACGAGTTACTGATTTATCCTCGTGGAACAGTGTAGTGTAAGAACTTATACTCACCGCAATTAATGTGAAAATGGTAAAAAAATAGATTAGGTACTAGAAGCTGAGTGGCTATATGAAGGCTGTTATAATAAAGCTATATATGATAAGAACTTGAGTCAAAGAATTAGAAATGAGAATTGAAAGACCGGTTTTAGAGATAGAATGAGTAGGACTTCATGGTTAAACAGATAAGAGGAACCAGTGAGACAGAAGATCAGAAATATCTATGCTGTTCTTTCCTTAGAGCAGGGAGAAATAGGAAACCATCACCAAATAGCGAACTACAAATTACACTTGGTTTGGGAAGGAAGAATGTAAGATATATTTATTAAGAAACATGGTGGTATGAAAAAGAGTCATAGCAAACCCTAATCTCTTATGGAAAAAAATCATCATAAATATGTTCTTTTAAAAGAATGGTAGTTATTTTAAGCAAAATGGGAATACAAAATTGAACGCCAAATATTTTAAAAGAGAATATATGGCTTTGATTTATTTATACTAATATACATTTTTCTCAGTGTCCTGGTACTTAGAAAAAAGATTAACCATTAAAAAAAATCAGAAAAGGCCTCAAATGATTCTTCCTCATTTACCCTACTCCAGGCATGTGGACCACCTGGATATTCCCTGATTATAAAATGCTTTCCCTTGCCATGGGGACTTTACACTGGCTTTCCCCTTGTCCTTTTCTTATTAAAGCAGATTTTGACTTTTGAAATACCGTTAATGTCTGTAATACAAAGTATATAACAAAACTTTCAATTGTCATTAAAATGATAAAGTTAATATGTATTAAATATTTTGATCTGTGCCAGGCATTCATTTAAGGGGTTAATAAGCAATACTTATTCCTTAAAACAAATATGTTAGGTACATCACATATTTATTTTGCAGCTGAAGAGATGTCTTCAATATCTTCCCTGGGGACATTGTCAGGAAAGAATTTAAACCCCGCTCATAAGACCTATTCAGTATGATAATAGCAGTGTCAGTAGTGAGGTCTCTGTTTTCAGGGTATATTTATGTGTGTAAGATCTTTCAGTGCTTGATTCTTGGGCTCAGCAAGTTTTCTCCTGTTAAACCACTCTCTTGCTGTGAAACGTAGAGGTAGTACAAAATCATCTCTACTTATTGACAACAAAGTAATAAAATTGGATATATCATTTGGCTTTATTTTATATAATTCTAAATCAAACACTTTTTATGTAATACTAAAAGATTTTTTCATACAAATTGTCTTACTACATAAGTAGTTTGTAAGAGCATGAATTCAATTGCAGAAAATGCTTTTCAGAATGTAACACAGGGAGATTTCCTGAGGTTAAGGTAAATTCTCTTTGAGTTATTTGTTTTTTTTGATGCATATACATAAGCAACACAATTTTCAATCAAACATTTAAATACATTTCTACATATGTTTTCCTCTATTTCTATATGTAATATTACTATTATTAGTTAATTCTCTTTTTTCTATGCAAAACTCATTATTAAAATTGTTAAAACAATAATTTTGCATGGATAATGTATGCAAAATTAAATCTCCATTATTTTAAGATTATAAATTTTACATTCATAATATTAAATGCATTTATATTCCATTTTTATGAGACAATAAATCATATTATGAAATCTGTTTTCATATGAAGAATAACTCTACATGGAGGGTGATAAATATCCAAAATTGTTTTTGGATTTGCTTTTGTCCTTATATTGTAATATTAACTCCATTTTATTAGCATAATGCTCAGTGTCAATTTAGATTTCATCATTAGCTTCGTGGAAAAGATTAACATAATGGTTGTATCACATATTTAAATTACCTGAAACTGAATGAAAAGTAGAAGGAAAAATAATAATCCATATTTTTTAAAAATATAAAATATATTCATTATCTTCTAGTTCCTTGAAAAGACACATTTAGAGATCTTTTTAAAGCCTTCTTTTTGTGACTTTTTTTCTGAAGCTCTGACTTATACCTTATTCACATTACAGAGAAACACTTTTGTATTCTAAAAAATTGATATAGTCAGTATATGTGGTACAAAAGAGTTGTTTTTGAAAATTAAGAAATTTATGTATATATTTTAAATTGCAAGGAGTTGAATTGAGACTCCCCACTACCCCAACAGAATTATTAACCAGTTCCTCCTATGACTTTAATATATTTGGTAATGTTATGGAAATACTTGATTATATGAGCAATAAAATATTATCCTACCTAAAAGTTGTTTGATTTGCTCTAACACTAAAGAAGCAAAAAAAATCAGTGTTCGTAAATCCTCATAAATAAATAGATTAAAATCATATAATTTTCGGCAGGATCCAAATAAAAGACACATCTGTAATTTGGTCAGCTTTTTAACAAGTTGTTATGATGGTACCTACTTTAAATTAAAAATCACCTGTGAAGCCATGTGGTCCTGGGCTCTTGGTTTTGGGAGGTTTTAAAATCACAGTTTCAATTTCAGTACTTCTGATTTGTCTATTCGTATTTTCTAATTTTTCTTGGTTTATTTTTGGAAGGTCATACCTTTGCAAGAATTTATCCATTTTTTTCTAGGTTGTCCATTTTATCGGCATATAGTTGTTTTTATTAGTTTATTTTGACTCTTAGTATTTCTTTGGTGTCAGTTGTGACTTCTTTTTCATTCTAATTTTATCGACTTGAGCCCTCACCCTTTTTTTCTTAATGAGTATGGCTAAAGGTTAATCATTTTCATTGATCTTCTCAAAGAACTAGCTTTTAGTTTCATTTTGATCTTCTCTAATGTTTTATTCATCTCTATTTAATTTATTTCTGCTCTGATCTTTATGATTTCTTTCATTCTACTAACTTTGGGTTTTGTCTATTCTTTCTCTAGTTGCTTTACATGAAAGGTTAGGTTGTTTATTTGAGATTTTTCCTGTTTCTTGTTTTCTGAGGTAGACTTGTATTTCTACAAACTTTCCTCTTAGAACTGCTTTTTCTGTGTCCCATAGGTTTAGGACCATTGTGTTTTCATTGACATTTGTTTCAAGGTATTATTTTTTTAATTTCCTCTTCAATTTCTCCAGTGATCCATTGGTTGTTTAGTAACATAATGTTTATCCTTCAGGTGTTTTTGTTTTTTGAAGGTTTTTTCTTTTTCCTGTAGTTGATTTCTAGTCATAGTGTTGTGGTTAGAAAAGTTGTTTGATATGCTTTCAATTTTCTTAAATTTACGAAGCTTAATTTGTGGCCCAAGATGTGATCTCTCCTGGAGAATGTTCCATGTACACTTGAGAAAAATGTATATTCTGCTGTTTTGGATGGGATATTCTATAAATATCAATTAAGTCTATCTGGTCTAATATGTCAGTTAAGATTTGTGTTCCATTATTGATTTTCTGTCTGAATGACTGTCCATTGGTGTAAGTGGGGTGTTAAAGTCCTCCACTATTATTGTGTTATTGTTGATTTTTCGGCTTTAGGCTGTTAGCAGTTCCCTTATATATTTCGGAGCTCCTATGTTGGATTCATGTATACTTACAATTGTTATATCTTCTTGGATTATCCCTTGATCATTAGGTAGAGTCATTCTGTCTCTTGTAATAGTCTTTATTTTAAATTCCCTGTTTAAAATAAACCTCAGACACCAGGGTCCATCAATAAGTTAGAAGCTATTTGCATGCTTTACTCCACAGACTTCTGAGTATTTAGGAGAGTGGTTAAAGGTAAGGCAGAGACTGAAGACAGCCTTCCTTAGTGGTAGACCTGAGGGATGATAGATGCCAATGAAGGAAAAGGCAAAATAGTCAAGAAAGTCAATTATTCTCCACTGAACAAAAACTTTAAGTCACTGGAAAAGGGGAGGAATCTCAGGGCACATGTGAAGATCCTGTGTGGCTAGGGGATAGGAACTAAAGAAAAAAAAAAAAAAAGCAAAAGCACAAACATCTTTGCCGCAAGCTGAGGGGCAGGAAATGATCCTCAGATGAAGACCCTATACAAGTGAACTTAGAGATTTCCTCATAAACAAATGGTGTGTGTGTGTATGTATGTTGATAGAGCACATCTAGTTCCCAGATAATTGTTTTTAAGTACTAATTCTTGATAAAATTAAATTAACTAGTGCTCTTTTGTGAAATAACTTTCATTAGAAATTATGTTCACATTAAAAAGTGCATTCGTTTATTTTCCGGAATTGTTTGAAGGTATATATTTTGATGTACAATCAATTTTTTTTTCTAATAGATATAAATAGGAAGTAGTCACAAGAAAAACTTAAGCAACAGATCCATTTTATTTATTTTTAAAATTTACATGCTCCAGCTAGATGTAGCATATTACTGTATGTACAGTGCAATGAATTTGTGTCACAAACCTCAGCTTTAAGCAATCTGAAATTAACATAAGCTGTAAAATCCATCTTGGAAAAATACAGAAATGTTAGATGAAACTGTTCACTTGAAAATAATGTGAAACAAACCCTCCAGAATATGAATATGTATATATACCCACTCACGTTATTTTCTAGACTAATCAATCATTCAATTCCAGAATAAAACCCCAAACACAGAAAATGCATCTTGTTACAAACCACCAAATCTAATAAAACCTTATTTTTTTTGAAAATTGATTTCCATACTCCATTTGCACACGATTGTATTGATATCAGCAAATTACCACCCATTACCATATCCATTATCATTGATGTAGCCACCAAGTACTAACCCTTATTCCTTTATTCAGATACTTTCAAAAACATATTCAAAAATCTGATTTTTTTGGTGTAAACTTGGACTTAAATTTAACTGTAGTCTTATAAAGTTGTTCTTACAAACCTAAAATTCCTGAATGATACCTAGTGAAAATTTTAATTCTTGCTTGGTTTTGTATGGTAAATTAATTTTTAAAACATACTTTAATATCCTTTTTCGGAGTTCCCATTGTGGCTCAGTGGAAGTGAATCAGATTGGCATCCATGAGGATGTGTGTTCAATCTCTGGCCTTTCACAGTGGGTCAGGCATTGCCCATTAGCTGTGGTGTAGGCCACACACATGGCTCAGATCCTACATTGGTGTAGCTGTGGCTGTGATGAAGGCCAGCAACTGTAGCTCTGATTAGATCTGTAGCCTGGGAATTTCCATATGGCATGGGTTCAGTCCTAAAAAGCAAAAAACAAAACAAAAAATAAACAACATAATTTAACATACTTTTTATGTCATATCTCTGCAAGCTAGATTACTCACTATTTCAAACAAATATGTGGTTAATGATACAGGTCTTATACTTAAGATGCATATCTTTTTTTTTTTTTTTTTTTTGTCTTTTTGCCTTATCTAGGGCCGCACCCACGGCATATGGAGGTAGCCAGGCTAGGGTTCTAACAGGAACTGTAGCTGCCGGCCTTTGCCACAGCCACAGCAATGTGGGATCTGAGCCGTGTCTGCAACCTACACCACAGCTCAGGGTAACACGGGATACTTAACCCACTGAGTAAGGCGAGGGATCGAACCCACAACCTCATGGGTCCTAGTCGGATTCGTTAACCTCTGAGCCACGACGGGAATTCCTAAAATGCATATCTTTTATTTTTCCTAAATTTACATAAATTTTATAAATACATTCTTGATGAAAATTAATCATATGGTGATTCAGGTAATTTTACATGGCATTCTGAGTATATTTGTGCTCATTTAGTTTGACTGCTTGCACATAATAGGTATTTCTATTTTTTTGTGTGTCCCAGGAATTCTAGAGCCTTAACTATTAAAAAGGGATTCTTCTACTTTCTAGATATTACAAGCATAAAAGAATATCATATAAGGTAGGACAAAATGTATTCTGCCCAAATCAGCTGGGAGTTATATGGGTATTAAAGCACCAAATTACTTGAAGGGGAAATCTGGAGATAAGGAAAGTTCTCATCAGAGGAGGGGGTATCTGAATCCATCAGGAACTGCAGAAAATGTTCAGATAGTAGAACACTGGATACTCATGGATAATGTACTGTCTGGAACCACAGGTCCTCTCAATGTCAACAGAATATTACTCTTTTCCGTTATGATAATGGCTATCTTTCCTACAACTTGTTTTCTGGTAATTGCTTCTCAGTACTATTCCCAAAAAGCAATTCTTTTGTGCAGTGTAACCCTAGCATTTGGTGACCAGTATTCAAATGGACAAATGTTAACTTTGGCTTTCTCTTGGGTACAGTCTTTCCACCAGTTGGAGGGACAGAGAATAGTAGAAAACCATATGCAGTAAGAGTCCCTGGTTATTGTAGTTTCTAAGGGGCAAGCATCACTGATGCAGTTTTTCCTCATGTATCTCAGTAAGATTTCAATAAGGTCTCCCCTTTTTTTGGATTTCTATCTGAAAAGTTAGCTGGCAAGCACCAAAAAACTCTTTTGGCTTAAAACAGCAATTTATTGATGCTTAGGGGTCCATGAGGAAACTAGACAAGTCTTCAGATTTGAAGTCATGAGGGCACAACTGATGTTGGCTTCACTCCCACAGCTGGAGGTTGGCTTGTCTCTGTTCCATGTGATCTCTCACCCTGCAGGATATAGTCCAGGCTTTTTAAGTGGCATTTGGAAGGGACTTAGGCTTTCTGAAGTCTAGGTGTTAACTTATAAACTGTTCTTTTTGCAATCATTCTGTTGGTAAAGGAAGTCACAAGGTCAACCAGATTCAAGGGGTGGAGAAAAAGCCCTCCATTTCATTATGGAAAGAAATGTAAAAATAGTAATGTAAAGGAGCCTAATCTGTGGTTGTGGTGGACAATGATGGTCTGTGTTGCAATCTGCTGCACTACAAGTTTCTACTTAACTTATTCTAACACAAAGTTCTCATTATGAAGAGAATTCTATTTCTGAAACAGAAGAATCTTGCAGTATAACTCAGACATGCTTCAGAACTCTTTTATACAATGGTGAGAATTTACTTAACGTTTGTTTAATTAAATTATTGAATGACAATATAAACCTTCTTGGTAGCACTATTCTGTCTAATAATAATATCAGAATTCATGTTGCTAAGTTCTTAAAAATAACTCATATAAATAATAAAGGAGAATGAATGATATTGGTTAACTGAATTTTACCAAGTTGTTTTGGACTGTGAGAAAGGCAATTTTTTTCATTCATAAGATGGGAGGAATAAAATTATTATTGATACTGAAAGAGCAATATGAAACTTTTGTTTAACAGGTTGCTAAAACTAAAATACACTAGGAAGGCAAGAACTGTTCAACTTTAGGGTATTAAATGCATGAGGCACAGATGGACTGAATAAACGAGGGAATTCTATGATTATTACATGATTAGTCAACTGGGGGAGATAACAATGAAGACATATCCAACTTTATAATGTTCTATTACCATAAAGAGAAGATAAAACACCTAATGCAGTAAATTTGAATCCTGTTTATAGCTACTAAAGTGCTGATTCTCATTTTGATGATAGTGGTGGAGACAGGAGACTAAAGTGAGTTTATATTTTTTTAATTTAAAAATATTCTTATATAATCTTTATTCTGTTTGTAACTGTGAAATGTAATTTTTAATATAAAAATTTTATGCAAAATCGTAACAATCTTTGACAAGAAACATTAATCTATTCTTACAGAGGACACTTTGGTGAGTGTGCCAATCAAGAAACCTTTAGAAAATAATTCTAACCAGACCTAAGTATTTCTGGAGGTTATACACTTACCTCCATCACTCTGCCAACGTTTCTGAAAGTCAGTCTGTCTCTTGCGTCTTTCTGTTCTGAGACGAGGCATACATTTTAGTTGACTGGTCCATGCAAATTATTTTTTTCATCTCAGTTTCTGGCTCTTGATTTGCAGGATAAGTGAGTTATATGAGAAGTGCATCTATGTATCAGAATCTATCTGTAAACGTCTCTTCCTTTTGTTATAGAGCACAACTTTAAGTAGGTTTTCATGAAAAAATGTCACAGATCATAAAGAAAATGATATCTTAAACCCATGGCTATGACAGTATCAGTGATAAACCTCACAAAACACCAGATCTAATCCAGCCCATCTTCCTAACTAGGAAAAACAATGAAGTGAATACTTATTTTAAAAAATAGAAAATTTATCAAAATTACTCCACTTTAACTCACTTTACAATCATGAAAATTATTATTGCTTGATTTAGTAGTTTCCAGTTTTAGAATATGACAGACATAATTTAGTTTAAGCCCATTATGTTCATATTCAAAACAATGTGTCTTACACATTATAGTAGGACATAAACATGACATAAATATGATAATTACCTTGAGTTTACAGTTATTTGCATAGTTAGCTCTTGGTATTGTATCTTACTTTTAGCAGGTACTCAGTTAAAAATGTGCCTTTAGTTGGATATTGATAGCAATATTAATATCATCGAGGAAATAATAGCTTGGACATATAACTATAACTGTGTTATAGAAAAGCCTTGTAAGACACCAGGTCTAATCCAGCCTATTCTCCCATCTAAAGGAGGAGTAAATGTACACGGAAAAAATACTAATCATAAATTACTGAAGTTTTCTTTATAAGATTTAACAATTATTTCCTATATATCAGTAACTTAAATTCCACTTCTGATTTAATAATCTATAAGATATTTACTCCTTTTTTCTTCTTTTTTTTTCTTTTAGGGCATATGGAGATTCCCAGGCTAGGAGTCAAATCAGAGCTGCAGCTGCAAGCCTCCACCACAGCCACAGTGATGCCATATGGGAGATGCATCTGTGACCTACACCACAGCTCACAACAACACCGGATCGTTAGCCCACTGAGCAAGGCCAGGGATTGAACCCACAACCTCATGGTTCCTAGCCAACTTCATGGTTCCTAGTCGGATTCACTTCCGCTGTGCCATGATGGGAATTCCTAAGACATTTACTCTTGAAAATGTAAATGATTTACTCTTGATACACAGTTCTTAAGAATGTATTTATCTAAAATTTTAAGTGCTTTTTTTTGCAGGGGGAGCTGCATATTATTTGCTAGATGACCTAGCACCTATAATTTCAAAGAGTTAAATATAACTCTAGGAAAAAATATTTTGTCTTGTTTTTTATTGAAAGTGATTAACGGAACAGCTTACTCTACTAAAAAAAAAAAAAAAAAAAAAAAGAAATGAGACATAAAAATTTCCCTAGCAAGTGCATTTTAAATGTTCCAACAAAAAACAACCTTAGTTGAAAATCTAAGCACAAGACATATAGTCTTATTTACAAATATTGATTAATATTATCTGATGACTTCAGGATTGACAACCCTTGATGTAACAGAAAAAGAATGGGAATGGATGGTCTATGGCCACTAACTATGCTTAAATAACAACAGCACAAAAGGTCAGAGATGAAGACTTCAGATGTACATCTCTTACTCTGAAGCTGATTAAAACCATTCTCAGTTCATTGTAAAAATGGAGAAAACAGAATACGCTAGTTACATCTCCTACCCTTAAATCTGTAATCCTACATATATCTATACTATATAATTTGCCTTTTTAGCAATGGGTTAACTTACTGGACTAAGAAAATCAATCATTTAGTTTGTGGCTGTATTTCCTTTCTCTGTATTAGCCAAATAATGGTCTTGGATTTCTCTCTTTTCTCTTCACTAGCATAATTGTATTGAATGGTGGTTGCTGGAGGCTGACTGGAGTGGGAAATGGGGAGTTAGTGAAAAGTTTCTATTCTACAGGATGAATGAGATCTAATGTTCTTCTTGAATTAGGTCTACTCCAATTTTGATCCCACTTACTAAACAGATATTATTTTTGTCAGTTTCTAAATCCAACTAAGCCTTCATCTTAGTTTGTCTGTCAGTACCATGTAATATAGTTGATTACTCCCACTTTGAAACTCTTGCTAATATCGGTTCTAGGCGAATACATTTTGTTGACATTCTACAAATTTCACTGAATATGACTTCTCAGTTTCTTCTTTGCAAACTCTGTGTGGTTGTGCTCTATTCAACCTAAAATAACTCAAAGGAAGGTATCAAGATTCAGGTCTTTAATATCATATATTTGCAGAAAACTCCCAATTTTTATCACCAAATTCTCCACTAGACCTCAGTCCTATATAACTCTCCACCTAAATGATCCATCTATAAAAATGTCCTCTCAAATTTAACTTAACTAAAATTAAATTCTTTATTTTTTATTTTTTCTTTATGTGAGTCTAGGCAAGAGACAATGGCTCCTGGATTAAGTTACTAGAAATGAAATGGGAGTCTAGTCATACTCTGGATGTATTTTGGAAACAAAGTGTACAGAATTTCCTAAAGGTTAAGGTTGTGAAGACAGAGAATAAAACAAGTATAAACATGCTTTAAATATTTCTTGCCTGAACCGTGAATGGGGGTGTGTATCTCATTTGTGTAATATACCAAGGAAGGTGACAAATCTGAACTCATCATGCAATATGAATCAATGCTTTAAAGTAAGATTGCCTGTATTGCACTTGAAAGTAACCTATGCATTAAATCATATAACAAATATTTGCTGAGGGCTTACCTCTAGATAGAACAATGAACAAAAACAAACACATACTATTTGCTGCCATACTACTTAGATTTTAATGGGAAGTGGGGGATAAAGTGATAAATAAAGATAAGGAAATAAGATAAACTTAGATTTAAGTTCCATGAATATTTAAGATCCATGAATATTATTCAATGATGGGACAACCTGTCTGGGTGAGAAACGAGTCATTTTAGATAAAATGGTCAGCCTTTCTTCAGAGAGGACAGAGCAAAGATCTGGGGACAGAATGAATGTTCCATGAGGCTTCTGAAATCAGCTACCTAGTCAGGTGCCAACTGTAATGACCCCTGGAGGAAAAGGTATAGAATTTTGTTCTCAGTAAAATGAGAAGCCGCTAGGGGTTTTATTCAGGAGAGTTATGATTCTATTTTGATTTTACCAATAATGATGTCACATCTGTGTTTATTTAAGAGGGTCAAGAATGGCAGTAAGGAGAAAACTTGGAGACAGTGTGGCAATTGTAGACGTAAACAGTGGCTTGACTTAGTATGCCCTGAACAAATTTCTATGTTACAATGTCAGTACCTAGTATTATAAGAGTTATGAATACATATTTCTGGAGCTTTAAATTTTTTTTGAGAAAGATTTTTTTAATTTATAATTTATGTCTTCCAAAAATACTTGAGCAACTATTTTTTACCAGCACCAAAGTAATTTTTATTCACTTTTTAAAAAACATTTAGTAACACTACAACTTGCAAGTTTCTGGCCATATAAAACATTTATTTTTAATTGGTCATAAGCTTATTAGACATAGGTATTCCCTAAGCAATCCTTTCCTCGGATAACTTGTAAGAGGCAGTAACAAGTTCATTGTCCTCTTCTTTCATTACCATGAACTATGTCACTTTATCTCACTATTTTAAAAATATATATAATTCTTGTATCAGTGGCAAATATCTCATTTCCATAACCACTTTATATGTAACTTGTGCTATTGTGTTGAAGATGAAAAACATACAGGCTATTATGCCAATTCTAAGAACCTATTAAAGTTATTATGAATTCTTCTCAAAAGTGGGCTTTAAGAGTACAAATTTATAAAGAAATAAACAATATTTGTTTCTCCAATCAGTTGTTACTTGTTCCAAAGCCATGAGAAGAATGCTATAAAAGAAAAGACAGAACAGCAATTTGAAGAATCAAGGTAACTGCTTTTTACTTGGTAGAATTTGATAAATTATTTAAATTCTCTATTACACTGCAGTTTTGATTTCCAGTCTAATACCAAATAGGCAATTTTGCTGAAATGCAAACTCTATTTGATATCTTTTACATTTACTCTCAATGGAAATGGAAAAACATCATTCATTGTTGATACAGATTTGTATTACAGTAAGGCTTTGGTCTCCTTTATTATCCACTCTATATTCAACAGTGAAGTCATCACATATCGTCACCATTTTTATTCTAATTTCCACTATTTTAATTCAAGCTCCCATCTTATCTCACTGAGATACTGCCATATCCTTCTAGCCCAGAGTCTTGAACTCTCCCAGTCTATATTCCATACCACTTCCAGAACAAATTTTATTAGCTGCTACATTAGGTAGAATGGTTCCTCAAAGAAGTCCACATCCTAAGCCCCAGAACCTATAAAGCATTATGTTATATGGCAAGTGGAAACTAAGGTTGCACGTGGAATTCATTTGCTAATCAGCTAACCTTGATATAGGGAGGTTATCCTGGGTTATCCAGGCAGACCCAGTATAATAACAAGGGTCCTTATCAGTGGAAGTGGAGTCAGGAAAGGGTGTCAGAGTGATGTGATATAAGAGATACTAATGTCTTTCTAATCCGTGCTGGTTTTAAATAAGAAAGGGGACATGAGAAACGACATATGGTCAGCTGGAAAAAGCAAGGAAACCAGTTCTTCCCTAGAGCTTCCAGAATCAAAGCCCCACAGATACCTTATTTGGGCTGTCTTGGACTTCTGACTTCCAGAACTGTGTGATAACAAGAGTGTCGTTTCAAGCCACAAAGTTTGTGGTCATTTTCTCCAGCTGTAATAGGAAACTCAATGTCACACCCAGATTTAAAATCTTTCAATGATTACTCATTCTCATTACACATAAGATTAATGTGGTAATATGCCCATAGATGTTTAACAACTAGATCTATTTCAAGCTACCAACCTGGCCCAACTCAAAGCTGAGTTGTCAGGACGTGTGTAAAGTCTTATAAGCTGGTGAAAACAGGTCACTGGATAAATTCCATCCCCAATGATACAGCTTTTAAGATCATACCTAATCTAACCTCTAAGTCTCCAGTTGCCTATCATATATTTTTCCCTGGTATCCTTCATGTTCTTTGCATATTACCACCCTTTTCCCTGGGAAACCTCCCTTTTATCTTTCTATTGGAGTTCCACTAATTATTTACAAATCCACAAAGGCAATGCCTCCATTGTGAAGCCTTCCTTTCTCATTTTACTGCCACTCCATTAAATTTCCACACAGCAGAGAGATCATGGACACCTTTTGTTTCCTGATACCAAATGTGCCTTGTAGCTTCTTTTATTGTAGTATTAATCCCAAATTGTTGTGATTTATTCATTTCAGTTTTCTTACCCAGGGCTGTGACTCTAAGAAGGGCAGACATTTATATATTTTTTAATTCAATATATGCAAATGCCTAGCATAGACATAGGCTCATAATTAAGGGGAAACATTTTTGGACAAAAAAGAAATGAATGTATGTTAAGCTCACACTGTCAATAAATGAGATACAAAAAAAGATTAGTTCCATTTGAGAGATGTCCATTTACCATATAGAAGCTATATTTCAGTTTTGTAAAGAAGATGAGAGGATTAAGACTGAGTATAAATGGAATAATTTTGGTAAATGAGCAAATGTTAAGCTCACAATTGCTTGATATTCTGTTCTGGAGTAGCACTTACCCTATGCAGTCTGGGATATTAAATATAAATCAGCTCAGTTAAAATGAGAAATTCTCAGACTAGATTTTTAAAGAGAGAAAATAGTTTTATGGTCTTTGCAAAGGCCAAATTAAGAAAATAAATTAAAAGAATAAAATTTTTAAATTTTCATGTTAGCAAACTAAAATAAAGTGACATTGGTATCATAATATGAAATCTAAGTTGAAGAGCTATAATGAAGTAAAAGGGTCACAACAGAAAACTTTCACACAATTGACCAAAAAAATGATAAATCAGTGATGAATTTATAAGCCATTCAGCTAACCAAATAGAATCAACCTATACAAAACAAAAGTGCTTATTTTATTAGAATACATTACTAGGATCACAGCTAATTTGGAAAAGTTCATTGAATCTCTTTGACAATCTTTTGGATCAAAAATAAAAGGAAGAAAAAAGATTCCATTTCCAATTAGTAGTTGAGATAGGTTAGGTGAGTGGATCTCCTGCTGAAAACAACCAAAAATCCTCAATAAAGCAGTCGAAAATGTAATTTGAAAACCTTGATAACTAGGAAAATGTAAGGTCTTATTCTTAATTGTACCACTTATTGAACATGCACATGGGTGTTGTATCAAGTACATAATAATAAATACACTGTTCATAATTTTATAGTATCTTGTTATTAACTCATTATTAGTCAATACATGCTTAATGGTTCATAGATGTCACTAGTATCCGGTAGAGCTTCATGAAAATTAACATAGGAAAGAAATACCTATCATGGTTTTTATTAGTTCTTTTTGCGATTTCTGGCATTGTTTCTCTCAAGGACCCAGATCTCCAATGTTGAGATCTATTTTACTGTTTTGATAACACGTACAACTGGTAATTCATTTAGATTAAAAGAAGGATGGACACTTATTGATCAAGACCTCTTCCAATGGTCAGTTTCTAAATGACATTTGTGTTAAATTTGAAAGCAGCATCACTGTGCAAAGGAAACTTACAAGATGGTGACTATGAGGTTTCCCACCATTTATTATGTTTCTGATTAACTTTTCTGGAGTACTTGTGATAAGGATCCTGGTCTCTGGTACATTAAGAGACAGAATTTTGGAAAAACCAGTTTATAGCCCATCTCCGAATCCACTGTTATTAGCTCAGAGAATATTCACACACACTTAAAACTTACTAAGAACTCTTTTAAGAAACACACAAATAGGAAACAACTTGATCCTCTTAATACCTCCAATACCTTGCAAAAATAGTACACTCAATTGACAAATGAGAAACTAAGGTAACTACCCTTGGGTTACACCAATAATAAATGCTGAAATGTGAATCCATATACTTTGTCTCTACATCCTTTGCATTTACAGTCTATGCTGATTTATCATTTCATTTTTAAAAGAGAATAGCGATGAAGATCACATGATAGAAAAGTTATCTATTTGAGCTGAGAGATTTTCCAAGCCAGTGTACTTTCTGTTGCAAGTACCAAAAATTCACATTTACTACATAAAACAAGGAGATAAATGTTCCACTGGATCTAACAAAGTCTATCAGGCCTGCAGCACAAGTTTCTATCAAGTGCCATGAGCTACTGAGTCTCATCCTTTTCCGTTCTCTTTAGGATAACCTGATTTCTCATACCGGCTTCTCTTGGTTTCTGCTTCATTTAATTCTTTTTGTAAAAAACTCTGCCAGAGTGACTTTATTGTGATTTCCAAACTAGTTTTACTTACAAATCTTTTTGGTGTAATTATCCAGTTTCAGATTTGTGTCAGACATTCCCTAACACTGTTACTTTTATTGTAATATACCAGAAAGAGATCAAGAGTCTTCAAAGCAGGCAGTGGTTAAGTTGGCGCTGTGACCACCACGTTCACCTATACCTGGGCATGCTTTTTGGTGGTATTCTTGGTTAGAGGTTTCCAGTAATAGGGATTTGTTTGATATTCAGAAGACAGAAGTGAAACCACATAATCATTGGGAGGTCATAAGTGTTATACCTAGAATTGTCATCAGTTTGTCGAGCTTGATATTTACATATGGCAAAAGCAGCAGCTTCTGGAACCCATCTCTGAGTTTCCAGTCTGCTTTTATGGAAAGCAGATTTTCCTGCAAATTCTCCTTTTCCAAACTGCACTCCGTCCTTCAGATCAAAGTCTATATGAGTGTATATCTGACCTTGGATGGCAACTACACAGTTCTTCAGAGGCATCTTTCTTGGCCTTGTTTCTTGAGATGTTCCAAATGTCATAAAAATAACAATTTCTTTTAAACATTTTTTTAGTAAGAAAGGATAGATAAATTTGTTTCCTGAATAATCCCTTACTGGTGTATCCTTGCAATATATCAAGATTTTTATTTTGGTTTTTATATGCAATGTTTATCCAAAATCATGGGTCAATAATTTAATTTTAAAAATGCTGGCTACTATTAGAGTGTCAACAAGTCTAAGCTGTTGTTTTTTCTTCCTTTATCTACATTACAAATTTAATGGCTCAAAATACCTGCATTACCATGTATAGATGTAAAAGCATCTCTGCCTGAATGAGTTTTCGGATAGCTCAATTATGGAAAATAGAGAATACCAATTCCTGTGAGGGCAATAATGACAGTATCCCCAGAAATTAATTCACAATGAATAGACTCACATTATTAAGAAGGAATCTAAATTTTTTCTTACTAAATTTAAAATCCCCCTTCACAGAAAAATAGTGAAAGCATGCTAATTTGTAATGTTACCTGCTAAGGGAAATTTCATTCATTTAGACAGTCAGAGACTGCAGACTGAGTAAGACCATATTAAAAACCATTGTAGTCAACTATCTGTCCATCCTACATTTTTTCCATAATAAAACATTCAACTTTTATGAACTTGCTTTCTATACAAAGGAAAAAGATAATCAAGGCCGGAAAGTCAAGTGTACCTCACAGAAAGGATGGGGAGATAGACAAGATCTGGAGCTCAGTATATCGGCTGCCAATAATTGCTTCCTTTTCTCATCACTCGTCTAAAGAATCACATGTAGAGAAAATAAATATGAGGAAAAAATTAAGTTACTCAAACGAACCTGTATCAAAAAATTGATTTCCCAACTAAAGTGATGTTCTTAGTATAATCACTATTTACAGTACTTAATGAAAGTTTTTCTGTTGCAAAATAATTGTAATGGTAAATTCAATTCACTTTTAAAATGAATATTTCATTTTGTTACATTATAGGATTTCTAAGTAAAAATCTGATAGTATTGTCAGGATATCATGAAGTGCTGCTTTAACTCTAGAAGTGGTAGAAAACATAAGTTACTGAATGGTAGTCTAAGATTGGTCATACATATTTGAAAGAAATGTTTCCAGGCTGTATCAGTTAGGTTTGTCCAGAGAGAGAGAAAGAGAGAAGGAAACTGATTATCAACAAATGTCTTACACAATTGTTAGAACCACAAGTCCAAAATTTGTAGGGCAGACCAGCAGGTAGGAAACAGATTCCGGCATTGCCATGAGCTGTGGTGTAGGTGGAAGACGCGGCTTGGATCTGGCGTTGCTGTGGCTGTGGCGTAGGCCAGCAGCTGTAGCTCTTATTTGACCCCTAGCCTGGGAACCTCCATGTGGTGCCGGTGCGGCCCTAAAAGGCAAACAAAACAAAACAAAACAAAAAACACTCCCTACAAACAGAAGTCCAGAACCAGGTGGCTTCATGGGTGAATTATACCAAACATACTAAGAACTTGTACCCATCCCTCTCAAATTTTTCCAAAAGAACAAAGAAGGAACACTCCCAAAGACATTCTGTGAAGCCACCATCACCTTAATACCAAAACCAAAGATACTGCCAAAAAAGAAAATTATAGGCCAATACCTTTGCTATATATAGACACAAAAATTCTAAAAAAATTGTAACTAACTGAATCCAACAACATTTAAAAAAAAAGATCACACAAGCCAACCAAGTGGGATTCATCCTAAGTTCACAAGAATGGTTCAACATATGCAAATTAACTGAGGTCATACACTACATTAACAAAAGAAAAGTCAAAAAACACATGATCATCTCAATAGATGCAGAAAAATTCGACAAAATCCAATATCTAGTATGATGAACTCTTGCCAAAGTATGGGTATAGAGGGAACATATCTCAACATAGTAAAAACCATTTATGACAAACCCACAGCAAATATAATACTCAATGGAGAAAAGCTGAGGCCTTCCTGCTAAAATCTGAAACAAGATAAGGATGCCCAATCTCACCACTTTTACTCAACATAATATTGGAAATCTTAGCCAAAGTAATCAAGCAAAGGAAATAAAAGGTATCCAAAGTGGAAAAGAAGAGGTAAAATTGTCACTATACTATATAGTGACATCACACTATATATAGAAAACTCTAAGGACTCCACACAAAAACTGAACTGATCAATGAATTCAGCAAAGTAGCAGGATACAAGATTAACATAAAGAAATTGGTTGCATTGCTGTATACAAACAAATATTAGAAAAGGAATATGAAAACACAATACCTTTTAAAATTTCAACCCCCCCCCAAAAAAAATTCAATACCTGGGAATAAACCTGACCAAAGAGATGACAGATGTATATGTTGAGAAATATAAAACATTAATCAAGGAAATTAAAGAGGATTCATATCTTATATTTCAATAAGTGGATAAGCTGGTTGCTCTAATGCAAGTAGTTTAACTTCTCTATGCCTTAGTTTCCTCATAGTTAAAATGGAGCTGATAATGGCATTCATAGGGTTTTTATTAAGATTAAATTATGAAAACTATGTAAGTACTTTGAAGAATGCCTAATCATGGTTTGTGTTATTATTATTGTCATTATTGAAATAAAAACCTTTTCATAAGACAGTTATTTATATAATGGGAGGCATTCTACTATTTGTCATTTTCAGTAATTTCTAAATAAAATCAGTTGTTATTGTAATTTTGAAATTACAACTAACACTGGAAATGTTTAAAATAATGAAAGATAATTAACTAAATACAACAAAATAATTGTATTTTGTATGATTTTAGCCAAAAAAATTAAACATTGGGCAGTTTAACTTGAAGAAATTCTAGAAAATACAAAGAAAAAGTGCAGAATTTTAAAGTACTGGACCTATTGTCATATTTTTCAAAGGGTCA
Source organism: Catagonus wagneri (assembly GCA_004024745.2). Taxonomy (NCBI): domain Eukaryota; kingdom Metazoa; phylum Chordata; class Mammalia; order Artiodactyla; family Tayassuidae; genus Catagonus; species Catagonus wagneri. The sequence goes on from PVHT020000175.1 coordinate 4,479,981, forward strand.
CCATGTCTCTGAAAGTGCTTCTAAAATACTGTGTTAATACTTAGGTTTAAAAAAAGACAGAGGGGGTAAGAGAGAGAGAGAAAGAGAGAAAGGAAGAAACTGAAAACACAAAATTTTGCTGTTGTTCGACAGCAAAGTTTCTGTTGAATTAAGTCACTGGATATCCACAAGTTATCAGGTTAGTACATGGCAACCTGATAAGTGTCTATCTTAATTTCTAACATCAGTCTTAATCTCCAGCACTCACTCAAACACTCATTTAAGTGTAAAAAAAATTGTCTCTGAACATTTTCTATTTCTATTTCTATTTCTCTATGAACATGAATGTGGTAATGAATGCATAATATTTGATGCTTAGATGAGATATATGACAATGGTAGTTAGAGATATGTTAGATAAACTTTATAATGCAAAACTGAGTCAAGGGAAATGTAGCCTGTTATTTTAAGAAATCTCATGTATTTTCAATGTTATATAATAGTGGTTGAGAGTCATATCTTGGTAATTCCCATAATGTGAAACATAAACCTTTCTAATATGATTTAAAATGATACCATTAACTTTAAACATTAGTTTTACTCTACCTATGGAAATAATATTATTTAAAATAGCTCTATGATTATTTTACTCATAAAACTAGACATCTTCACAGATGTAGGTAAAAGTAACAAGTTATTTTATAGCTACCACTTTCTGCTGGATAAAAGAGAGTTTATTGAAGGGGATAAAATTCAATTTAATTTTAACATAAAACAGAATTTGTTATATGTGAGCATATTATTGTTTCATATGTATTGATTTTGCATATTTATATTGTAATTTAGAAAATTATTTCTTTTTTAAAAAATGTGACAAAATTACCAGGTGCATATCTAAAAATGTGTGTAGAGGAAAAATATATATGTATAAAACTTGAGTGCTTTAAAGATCATAAATGCCAACTACTTCATTTTGCAATGAAGCTGGGGCCTTTCGTATTTGTCTCTTACTCCAAGATACTGTGTCACAGTGCCTCGGTTTCTAAACAGTAGTCCCCTTTATTCATTTGACTATATGCATATGCATTCAACAGATATTAAATGCTTACTACGTGCCTGATCTTGTTCCAGAAACAGAAAGTACACAAATAAAAGAATCCTAGACTCTAAAAAGCTTACATCTGAAAAGGGACAGATTTTTGAAACCTCCAAAAACAAGTCTGACAAATTGTTCTAAGTGCTGAAATAGTAGCATAGAGCCACAAAGTAGGGACTTTTTAAATATCTGAATGAAGATAGGGTCAAGGAAAGCGCGTGAGACTTAATTGTTGAAAAGTGAACAGGTATTTAATATCAGAATGTTTGGAGCACTGGGTTTGTGTAGACAAGGAAAAGATAATTGGAGAATGATGTAAGGCATATGAAGAGAGAGTCAGAGGTGGAATCACAGATGGGGCTCTTTTTTTTAAAGCAATGATGATTAAATGCTGATTTAACTTTGTTTCTTATCTTACAAACTCATAATACCATTCCTCCACTTCCAGCTGCAGCCAAGGATATGTGATAGGGAAGACCATTTTGCATTATTCCCACAGAAAAGTTCAATATTTATACAATAATTTCCATCCCTGTCTATCCATGCCAATGCAGTCATGCTTATTTCTCAAATTATTAGAGACTTTCATAGTAGATTTGGAGAATCACAACTGTTAGTCATCTGCCTAACTTTATTGCCTTAATTTACTGGCCTGTACTCTTCTTTGATTCGTAGAACCTTCAGGCACCTCTAGTGTCAGTCAGATTATGATAACATATATCCCATTGTCAACCTACTATCCAGGTTATTTGGGTTTTATTTTTTATTTGCTTTTATTTTATTTTATTACTATAGCTGATTTACAATATTCTGTCAATTTCTGCTGTACAGCAAAGTGAGTCAGTTATACATATATACATTGTTTTTCTCATATTATCCTCCGTTATGGTCTATCACAAGTGATTGGATACAGTTCCCTGGACTATACGGCAGTATCTCATTGTTTATCCACTCTAAATGAAATACTTTGCATTTACTAACCCCTTATGAACTCTCTTCTTCAACTGCTATACTACTGTTTTCAGAAGTAAACTATTCTTTTTATCTATGAAAGAGATCTCTAAAACATTGTCAGTCCTTCCCTTCTCTTCTCTTCTCTTTTTTTTTAAATTGCCTTACCCATGCATACAGAAGTTCCTGGGCCATGGATTGAATCTAGCTGTGGCTGTGACCTATGCCTCAGGTGCAGGAAAGCTGGAACCTTTAACCCACTGCACCAGGCCCGGGGTCAAACCAGTGACCCCAGCCACTGCAGTCAGATTTTTAACCCACTGTGCCACAGGAGGAACTCCAGGACTTTCTTTTCTTTAAATTTGATTGACAAGATTGTTTTTAAATTCTTTTTTGGGTACAGATAAGCTGAAAGAGATCTGTTACCTATACCCACCACTTTGTTTCAGAACAGGAAAAACCTACCGTCATAGTAAAAGTATTTTGTTGGCAGTTTTTTTCCAAAAGGCAAAAACAGCAGAAATCAAACAAGATCCTTAACATAACAAACCATCAATGAAGTTTTTAAATAAAACCAGCTTAATCAAATATTTTGCTTCTTCTTTTTATGGTTTGTGAAGTTAAGAAAACTAAAGTGACTGCTCTTTTTGCTGGACTTGCTATTACAGAAATTTGAGGAAGCTTTTTGTATCATATACAAATATATTTCTAATGTCAACAGAGAAGTTTAAAGTAAGTTGGAATATAAGCAACTCGCTCAATTTTAGTGTTAGTGTAGTTTCTGTAAATATTTCTTCAGATACCATCAGTTGTTCCATAAGGAAGACTTAGTCATGTTTTCACAGCATTAGTCTTTCCATGATGTTTTGATGAAACAGACTGAAAGAAACGTGCTTTTTATTTTTAAATCATTGTTTACTAATAATTGCTCATTAATCTATCAGTTGTTTACCTATAACAGATAATGAGTACTCTTGTCACAACCACATACACAGATGTGACTTTTCAACTGTATATGATACTTGGGGATTACACCTATTCTTCCAATAAGTAAGAAGAGGCTCATGTAATATATAAATGTTGCATAGACATGAGATATTGGAAAGGTGGAAATTAAAGATGAGATTTAATGTCTGTAAATGAGAGTAAACATGAGATTTTATGTCTGAGTAAATGTGAGTAGGAAATCTTCATTGGCAGAGAGATTTTCCACATAGTCTATCCATTGCTGAGAGCTGTTGATTCTCCCACTATATCAGAATCATTTCTCCTTTCCCTTCTACCAGATTTTGCTACATATGTTTTGAAGCTTTGTGACTAGTCCGTACATATTTAGAATTACTATGTTTCTGGGAGAGCTGACTGCTTTATCATACAATATCCCTTTCTAGTCCTAGTCGGTTCCTTGTTGTAAAGTCTACCTTACCCAAAATTAATAGAACAGTTTTAATTCTTTTTTCAAAATCAATGTTTGCATGTTAGATCTTTTCTATCACTATTCTTTCGACCAATTTATACCTCTATTTTTAAAGTGAGTTTCTTATAGACAAAGTTAGGTCGTGCTTTTTCATCCCGTTTGACAATCTCTATTTTAATTGATACTAATGGATTTATTATGTTTAATATTATTTGTGACAAGTTTGAATTAAAATACCATCTTGATAGCGGTTTCCTATTTTTTTTAATCTGTTCTTTGTTTTTTTTCTTTTTCTGTAATTTCTGATTAACAGGGTTTTTAAATTGATTTTTTCTATACTATTGCCTAATATGTAGCTTGGGAATATTTTAAATATAGTTCTAGGGCTAATAATATTCATCTTGAAATAATAACAATCTACAAATAATGTTATGCCACTTCATATGAAGAGTTGAGGACCTCCTAATAGCATATTCCCAGTGCTTCTTCCCATTCCTTATACTTTTTGTCACTAATTTTATTTTTACTAGTGCTATAAACACACAGTACACTGCAACTCTTACTTTAAGCAGTTGTCTTTAATAAAAATTAACATTTTTATTTATTCAATTTCCATGTTTTTGTGTACATCCTTGTTTCTGTTAAGTGTTATGATACATCTGTACAAAGATCTTCCTTAACATTTCTTTCAGTGCAAATTTATTGTCAATTCTCTCAGTTTTGGGGGAGTTCGCATTGTGGCTCATTGGTAGTGAACCCAACTAGTAACCATGAGGATGCAGGTTGGATCCCTGGCCTCACTCACTAGGTTAAGAATCTGGCATTGCCATGAACTATGGTGTAGGTCGCAGATGTGGCTTGGATCTGGAGTTGCTTTGTCTATGGCACAGGCAGACAGCTACAGTTCCGATTCAACTCCTAGCCTGGGAACTTCCAAATGCTGCATGTGCAGCCCTTAAAAAGAAAGAAAAAAAAAAAAGATTCAGTTGTTGACTGTCCAAAAAGGTCTTTATATCTACTTCAAATTGGAAGGGTATTTCACTAAGCTGCAAGTAAATAACCTGGTACCAGAGTGAGAAAAGGCATAAGAATAAAAGTCAATTTTCTATGTCACAAAAGTTCTGTTTAACACACGGTAGTCATGTCATTTTGTATATCACTAATCCAAGGATTAGTAAATATTGTCTTAGCAAATTAAAATAGTTGAGTTAATGAGAATTAGGAACCTACTTTCAATGACTTGAACATGGATGTAACCCCACAGAAATGTAAAAGCATATCCCTCATGTTAAAAATCTTGGAGCAGGAGTTCCCATCGTGGCGCAGCGGAAACGAATCTGACTAGGAAACATGAGGTTGTGGGTTCGAGCCCTGGCATCGCTCAGTGGGTTAACGTTCCAGTGTATCCGTGAGCTGTGGTGTAGGTTGCAGATGCTGCTTGGACGTGGCATTGCTGTGGCTCTGGTGTAGGCTGGCAGCTACAGCTCTGATTAGACCCCTAGCCTGGGAACCTCCATATGCCATCAGTGCAGGTCTAAAAAGGACAAAAGACAAAAAAAAAAAAATCTTGGAGCAAAGGGAGCAGTGAAGGGTACTAGAAATGTTGAACAAGAATTGATCCTTCATCTTGGGAGATTGCTGTGGTGTCCTAGCCTGCTGATTTCACAAAGTTTTTTTGAGCTATACAGAGGGAGAATTCTGCCCAACCAACCAAGATGGGGACCTAATAGTGATAAAGCCATGATCCCAAAAGTGCCAGTAGTCACTGCCAACCACAATCCTTAGAAAATTAAATGCTTGCCTTGATTTAAGAATGGAAAACTATAAGAGACAATGAGTTGGTGCCACTATTTATTATTCTACTAATTCATCTAAAAATAAGCGTGTTTTCTCTTTTGAGACATGATTCATCATTTTCCATGTGTGAAGTTTAAGGAACATTGGAATAACGTCCATCACCCTGTCTCAAATGAATCCAGCCAATTCAGGGGACAGAAGGGAAAAAAATACTAAAGAATTCTAAAAGCCATATTTACCTATTTATCAAGTTCAAACACAAAGAAATAACTTTCCATTCCTCCATGTGCAACACAAATTAGATCATGTTTTACGTTTTTCTGTGCTTTTAGCAGATATCCTATATTTGTGATCGTTTACTCATGAGTAATAAACTCTATAAACTCTACAGTTTTTACAAGTTAGATAATTTCTCCTTGGCTGAGGAAAGGACAGTAGCTTACAATGATAGATAAAAATCAACTAAATAGATGAGTCTAAAAAAAGAGAAAAGAAAACAAGGGCAGGGCTGCATGTATGTGTGTGTAAGGGTGTATGGATGTGGGGGTGTGATTTTGGAGGATTTTTAAAGACAGCTAAAAAGGTATAATTCCAGTGATCTCTCAGTAGTGCTAAAGTCTCTTAGAATACATATTTAAGCACTGTCAAATTCTACCTCAGTCACATTTCTTCATGTAATCACGTTGCTACAGTCATCGTTTCTCCCGAGGTTCTTATTTTCTGGTTTTGCTTTCCTGGTGATTGACAGTCTTTGCTGAGTCTCCTCTCTTCCCTCCTGCCTTGTGTTCCTTCCTCTCCCTCCCTTCGGCTCCTGCTGTCCTGCTGACTAGAAAACAGCCCTCTGGGTGGTTGAATCCTCCTTTTAGCTCAGAGAAATACAAACAAAGCCAGATGCTGTTACTGTGAACTTTCCATTTAGACACAGTTTATCAGTTTTTGTGAAAGCACTTTCGTCAAAAGTCTGTCCTATGATTTTATAGCAAAAATAGGAGAAAACAAAGTATTTAAAAATGCAAAACAGACACTTGAATCATTGAAGCCAAAATCAAAGAGATGAAAAAAAACAACAATACTAATGAGGCAACTACAATAATAATGTAATCGATTTACTTCTCCAGTTAATACCTTAGGAAACTGTAGCTTAGAACAATTAAGTTAACTGTACTTGTTTATGCATTTATTAAAAAAACAGAACCACTATTTGGTTCCATCAATAACATCAATCTTATGTCCTTTCATCTAGAAAACAGTCTTTGTCAATGCTAGACTATGGGGACATTTTTTCCAGATCCTGAAGTTCTGGCATATCATGACCATCCAGGGAACAGACATTTGGCGAAGGAACTTTATTATATATATATACATATGTATATATATGGAGAATTGTAACATATATATTAGTATATGTCATATATATAATTAGTTTAAATATACTGGAAAATACTTTCAAAATATTTTTAAGAAAGACAAATTATAATTTATTAATATTTTATAATGGAAATCTAAGTTGCAGTGGATTTTGTCCATAGTTAGTCTCTCCCATAAAATGTACCAATGATTTCTAAGTGAAAAAAATCACATAATTATTTCCACAGGTGCTTGAAAACATTTGAAAAAACTCAGTATCTATTCTCAATTTAAAATTTAATCAAATAGACATAAATAGATATTTACATAACACTTACCAAAGACATTTTTCCTAAGGGGTGAAAATACTCTCCAAAGTTAAGAAAAAATACCCTCAGTCTCTGACAAAATTGGTAAACATTAGGATGGAGATATTAGTCATTTAGTTAAATACAAGTAAAATGAAATAAAAAGTGCAAATAAACAAAACATATTTGTCAATGATATGATTACTTATATAGAAAACCCTAGAAAGTGAGAGATTTATTTTTAAGACACTGCAGAGACTCATTCAGTGACATACAAATAGTGGCATGAAAATTAATATAACTGGAGTTCCCATTGTGGTTCAGCAAAAACAAATCCAAGTAGTATCCATGCGAATGCAGGTTGGATCCCTAGCCCTGCTCAGGAGCTTAAGGACCCGGCATTGCCATAAGCTGCAGTGTAAGTCTCAGACATGGCTCAGATCTGGCATTGCTATGGCTGTGACAAGGCTGGTGGCTGCAGCTAGGATTCAACCCCTAGCCTGGGAACTTCCATGTGCCGTGTGTATGGCCCTAAAAATAAAAAAGAATACTCAACATCATTAAGAAATCATTTCTCCTGATTTAATTTAGAAATTTACATGACATCTGTAACATTTTCAAGGGTCTTATTTTACATACTGTATCTCAAAAAGTGGATTCTAATATGCACTTGGAAAAACAGAATAAGTGAACACTGGAGGGAAAAATGATCAACATTGGTGAAACTGTTCTACAGGATATTTAAATACATTATTAAGCTTAACAATTAGAGCAATACAAAATTATAATGTGAATAGACAGGATACAAAAAGCAGAGGGGATAAAATTCAGTCATCAGCATATATAAATAATGATATTGACAGATCGCTAATCAGTGGGAAAAAAGTTTATTCACTAAAAGTTTTTGAGACTTCAGGGTAACATACCTATGTTTCTCGCTCTTTCTCTCATCTTACACCATGCAGCATTCTTCTATTTTTTTTTTGTAAAAATATATTTGATAGATATATAGCATTGTGCAAATTAAAAATGAACATGTTAATTTGGTATATTTATATGTTGTGATATGATTGTCATTGAAGCAATAATTAACACTTCTATAATGTTACATAATTTCTCCTTTTTAAAGTTTGGAATCATTAAGCTCTAGTCTTTCAGTAGGTTTGATGATTATAATACAATATTGTCTATATTCACTATATTCACTGTGCACTGTGTAATAAATAAGTCCTATTTATTACTTGTTAAAAGTTTGTACCCTCAAATAACATCTTTCCTATCCATTCCTACTCCCCCTATCCCCTGGTAACCACCATTTTATTTCGTTTTGATAAATTGGGTGTTTTTAGGTCCTAGATATAAAATGATATCTAGTATTTGTCTCTCTCTGACTTACCTCACTTAAATAATATGCTCATAGTTCATTCATGTTGTTGCAAATGGCAGAATGTTCTTCTTTCCTATGGGTGAATATTTACTGTGTATTTATGTGAGAATGTATGTGCATTAATTGATAGGCACTTAGATATTTTCATGTTTTGACTATTACAAATAATATTGCAGTAAACAGGGGAGTACAAATCTCTCTTCAGTATCTTTTTGCATTTTCTTTGGGAATATATCCAGGAGAGGAATTGCTAATGGATCATATTTTAATATATTTTCAATTTTTTGAGGAATCTCCATATTGTTTTCCATAGCAGTTGAACAAATTTACATTCCTACCAACAGTGTACAGTCTTCTTATTTCTCCATGTCCTCACCAACACTTACTCTGGCTTCACGATACTAGACATAACATGTGGGAGGTGTTATCTCACTGTGGTTTTTATTTGCATTACCTTGGTAGTTAGTGACGTTGAGTGTCTTTGCACGTACCTATTGGCCATTTGTATGTCTCTTTTGAAAACTGTATTCAGTTTCTCTTCCCATTTTATAATCAGATTGTTTGCTTGCTATTGAGTTGTATAAATTATTTGTATACTTTGAATGTTAACTTTTTATCTGATATGTGGTTTGTAAACATTTTCACTCATTCTGTACATTGCGTTTTCAAATGTCTTTTGCTGTGCAGAAACTTGAATGTAGTCCCATTTGTCCATCTTTGCTCTTGTTTGTACTTATAAGGTCATAGCCAGAAAATCATTGCCAAGAAAAATGTTGAGGAGCTTATTGCTATGTTTCCTTCTAGGAGATTTATGGTATTGGATCTTATATCAAGGTTTTGGATCCATTTTGAGGTTTGTATGAGGTATTAGGTAGGGGTCCAATTTCATTGTTCTTCTGTTTATCCAGTTTTCCCAGCACCATTTATCTCTTCAATAAATGTTCTTGGCTCCATGGTAGAATATTAATTGACTGAAAATATGAGATTTTAATTCAGGGCTCTCTATTCCCTTGGTCTATGTGTTTATTTTTATGCCAGTAGTTACCATTTTTATCACTGTAATTCTATAGTATATTTTGAAATCAGGAAGTGTGAAACCTCAGGCTTTGCTCTTTTCCCTCAAGATTGCTATGGCTATTCAGCATCTTTTGTGGGTCTATGTAGATTTTAGATTTTTTTTCTATTTCTGTTAAAGATTGGTGTCCTGATGAAGATTGCATTGATTCCATAGGAATTGCTGAGTAGTACGAACATTTTAACAGTATCTTTTCTTCCCGTCTGTGAACACGGATTTATTTCCATTTGTCTGGGTCTTCTTTGATTTCTTTCAGCAAAGTCTTAGAGCTTTTGTTGTACAGATTTTCATTACATTGATTAATTTTATTCCTAGATATTTTATTGCTTTTATGCTTTTGCGGACACAATAGCTTTCCTTATTCTTTTTCAAATGTTTCATTATTAATGTATAAAAGTATAACATTTCTGGAGCTCCCTTGTGGCATGGTGGGTTAAGAATTTGGCATTGTCACTGTAGTGATCTGGGTCACAGCTGTGGTACGTGTTCAGTTCTTGGCTGGGGAACTTCCACATGCTATGAGTGAGGCCAAGGAAAAAGGAAAGAAAGAAAAATAAATACACCTTGTTTATGAATGTTGATTTTACATCCTGAAACTTTACTGAAATCTTTAATTCCAAGTTTATTGGTTGAGTCTTTGAGATTTTCTATATACAAAATCATGCTCTATATGTAGCAACAGTTAAAAAATCTAACTGTATTAAATATTTAAATGCAAAAATAGAATCACAAAAGTAATTAAGAGTGTGAAAATTTCAACCTTGGAGTGAATCACTGCTAGGTATACAGAGTCTGTTTCATCTGAGTTTTAAACTCAACTAGGAGAACTCAGACACCAGTGGTAATTCTGCCTCAGAAGAATTTTCAAGACCTTAAAGAAATTCAAAAAAATTTTAATATACTCTACTCTTCAGATTATTAGGGTCTTCAGACCAGATAGCCTCACTTTCCAGAGAAGTCTGGTTTATACGTATTGTTTGAAATAACTACCAATATCTCCCCAATTTCATGCTCAGGATTGCTCCAGTTTGAACACTCAGGTATTAGGTTACCCTTTCTGAATCTCTGCCTTCAAAAGTCATGACCAATCAGAAGCACTAAATTCTTCTAGAATTCTGCTCCACACAGTTTTCAGTTTCCAGATTCACATTTATCTCTGATTCTTAGTAAAATTTCAATATCCAAAAAAGTATATTGAAAAATATTTTTCACATCCTGTATTGCCTACAAACTAGAATTTTAATAACCCAGGATAAATAAAATGAGCCCGGCACCACAGCTGAGGGCAGGAACAACTTAAAAACTTCTTGGTAGAAGGAGCTGTTTGCAGAGGGCATATGTATAAAAGCACTGTCTACTTAGGGGATTATTTTTCTTCAGCAAGATATTACCTCCTTTGTCAGGGACAAGTCTTATAATTAGTTACATGGTCTTTCAGCCTCAAGTTACCAACGGAGACCACTCTAAACCAGGGAAACAATCTCAGGCCAGGGCACAAGAAAGACCCCCTGCAGGTGGTGATCCTGAACAAGCCTGTATAAAGCCAAAAATAGCCCCTTTACCATGTGTGCTGGTCTGGGTAGTGCTTGCTGAGGCAGCTTCTGTGAGAGAATAAGAAATTCCATGTGTTTATCAATCTAAATGTTAGTCCCTAGGCATGTAACCTTTTGAACTACATTGGGCTTCACTATGTCAGCAGGTAGTTGAAGAACCTTTGATGCTGGCAAGATGGGCTTGATTCTGCTAACTAGAAAAATAGAAAGTGTCCAAATCTCAAATATACACAAAAGGAAGAAAAGCAGATTCGAAAACAAAGTCAAATTTTGCTAATAACTACAAAAATTCACTAGGGGTTTGTTCTCCAGAGAGAGGATGAATTGGAGCACAAAAATACCTCCCAAATTATGTATATTTCCATGATAAAATTTAGATAAATAAAGTAGTATATGCTTGCAGCTTTAGGTCCATATATTTTCACTGGTGAACTGTGTCAAACATGAAATAAAAAACAACGCCATTCCTGTTCCAGCTCCTCAGCAAAGTAGATAAGGAAAAAGTTTCCAAATAATTTTCAGAAGCCAGAATAACCCTGATACCAAAAAAATTGTAGGGTATAGATGTGAAATTTCTCAAAAAATATTAGCAAAACAAATTCAGCAATATATAGAAAGGGTAATATGTCATGACCAATTAAGATTATGATGACAGAATACTAGAGTGGAATAATTTGAAAATATACCAATTTATCCAATTGATAGAATAAAAAGTAAAATTATATGAACATAAAAGAAAAAAGAAAGCTCTTAACTCTCCCTCACACCAAACACACAATTCCATTTCTATTTTCCCAATTATTGTGTGATTGTTTTCGTATATTTTATTTTTATATGTGTTGTAGAAGGCACAGTATATTATAATATTTGCTTACATAGTCATCTTAAAATAAATATAAATTATAAAAACATTTAACTACATTGCTACCATTTCCTGTGATTTCTATTCTTTTGTAAAGATGCATATTTCCATGGGATATCATTTCTTTTCACTGAAGGACTTCTTTTTAAATTTTCTTGTAGTGCAGGCCTGCTAGTGATGAATTCTCTTAGCTTTTGTACATCTGAAGAACTTCCTACTTTTATTTTTGACATGCACTTTTTTTCTGGATATGAACTTACATGTTGATTTTTTTATTTCCGTACTTTAAAGATTTTTTTTAACTACACTGTCTTTTCCCTTGCATTGTTTCCAGTGAGAAGACATGTTATTTTTATATTTGTTCTACAGAAGTAACATTCCTTTTTTCTATGCCTGCTTTCAAGTTCTCTTTATCACTTGGTTTAAGAAAATCAGTTACAGTGCATCTTGGTGTAGTATTCTTCATGTTGTGTTTAGAGTTTATTAAAATTTTTGGATAACGTAGTTGCATAATTTTCAAAATGTTTTGATGAGTCTTTCTTCAAATAAAAATGTTGCCTTTCCCTGCTTCCCTGTATGCATCCAGGAAATACTCTAGAAATAGTGAGCTGGGGCAATAATAGAGCTCATTCATTGCCTGTCTCTGAGGGATTAGTGTCATCTGTTGCCTGATTTTCACTGTCATCAAAACCAGTTTCACATACTTTTGTCTGATTTTGTTGTTTTGAGGCAGGAGGTTAAATTTGATTTCAGTTATTACATCTTTGTGAGAATCAGAATATCAAACTTCTAAAATATTCTTAGAAAAAATTTTAGAGAGTTAAATTAGTATATACATATTTCAAAGCATCCTTTGAAAAACAGCTTATTTTACATGTGATCTATGTAGAAAACCATATATTTTTACATTTCACTTTTGAAATCAAGACTACATTAATTGCCATTAAGTGCCATTAGTTTTCCTAGTTAGGTTAAAATATGCTTTCAAAGAAAAACTATTGATTTAGCATGTTATATATAGTCAATGTTATATGAAGAAAATGTAAATATGAATACTTATACTAACATTAATTTTTATATATAGAAGATGTGATAATTCTGAAATAAATTTGCCTTATTCAAAGAAAAATTTCATATGCACTTTTACCAAATAAATGCTATTTACAATTTCAAATATTACCGATGAATTTTTAGAAATTCAGTTGATACATAGAAGTGGCTAATTTAGCAACAAAATACATGTATATTTTAAAAACTGAGCCAGAACAAAAGGAACACAAAATAAATCTCCCTATCTGTATGATACGTACTATCAATAATTCTCTGCTCTTTCTCGTTCAAATTAATTTTGTAGAACTCTCAATTTTTCCAGGTAGAACTGTTTCTGATGTGCTGGTGAAATATGTTTAAAGGTTATCACATACATGTGCTCACTTGAAGACACAAATATTATGACTACTCAGATTCCAAAATGAAAAAGTAGTTTTTTCCTCAGTCTTCTCAGCAGAAGTCTCCTAGGATAGTTGAAAAAAAGCATATTACCATGTGCTTGCTCATTTTCAATTTAAGCAAACAAAACCTATTGGTTGTATTTCCAATCAAGAAATAACACTTGGTTTCTGTAGAGTTGCAACAAAATCAACATAAGAGTATAACCAATTTAATCTTATTTTTCTGAATAGTTTTGCCATAAAATACATTTTAAATTTGATTCACTGATTGCAAGGAGATTTTCGTTATTTGAGGTAATTATAAGAACAATAGCTGCAGTAAGGCTAACATTGAGTGCTTACACTGTTCCAGTTAAAGTATCTAAAGGTTTTACATGTATTAACTGATTTAATCTTGACAAAAATCTAAAGTGTTTATTGATATCTCAATTTTACTGCTATAAAAATTGAAGCAACACAGGTTAATGTTACTACTCATGGATCATACATTTAGTAAACAGTGAAGCCAGGATTTAAAACCCAAAACATGATTCTAATCTTGAACTGTATAACTACATCTGCCTTACTTTTTATATATACTTGCCTTAGAAAATCAATAAATTAATGTACTTTTGATGTCACAGTTACCAATAAAATTAATCTCATCCACTAAAAACTTCGATTTATTATATTGTCATAATTTCAAAATTTATATCTTTGAGTTCAAAAATATCTGAAGATCCCTCAAGGATCTTCACCTAGTATTCAACATCATCATGAATAAGGTTTTTATTATCACACTCCAAATATGATTTTGCTAATTTTTTCTTTATTTTTGGCAATTTAACAGGGAAACATGATACTTCATTGTTTTATAATTAGCATTTGTTGAATTATAAGTAAAGTCCAATATTTATTTCATAAATATTTGACATTTTTGAGTATGATGGGTGTTTTCTAGTTTTATTTAAATGATTTTTATTTTTTCCAGTACAGTTGGTTTATAGCGTTCTGTCATTTTTCTACTGTACAGCAAAGTGACCCAGTCACACATACATATATACATTCTTTTTCTCACGTTATCCTCCATCACACTCCTTCACAAGTGACTAGATATAGTTCCCAGTGCTACACAGCAGGATCCCATTGCTTATCCATTCCAAAGCAACAGTTTACATCTATTAACCCCAGATTTCCAGTTCATCCCACTCCCTCCTCCTCCCCCTTGGCAACCACAAGTCTGTTCTCCAAGTCCATGAGTTTCTTTTCTGTGGAAAGATTCATTTGTGCCATATATTAGATTCCAGATATAAGTGCTATCATATGGTATTTGTCTTTATCTTTCTGATTTACTTCACTTAGTATGAGTTCCATCCATGTTGCTGCAAATGGCATATTTGTTCTTTTTTATGGCTGAGTAGTAATCCATTGTGTATATATATACTACATCTTCTTGATCTATTCATTTTTCAGTGAACATTTAGGTTGTTGCCATGTCTTGGCTATTGTGAACAGTGCTGCAAAGAACATACGGATGCATGTATCTCTTTCAAGGAAACTTTTGTCCGGATATATACCCAAGAATGGGATTGCTGGTCATATAGTAGTTCTATATTTAGTTTTCTGAGGTACCTCCATACTATTTTCCATTGTACTAATTTACCTTCCCACCAACAGTGTAGGAGGGTTCCCTTTTCTCCACATCCTCTCCAGCATTTGTTATTTGTGGACTTATTAATGATGTCCATCTGATTGGTGTGAGGTGGTACCTCAATAATAGTTTTGATTTCATTTCTCTAATAGCAATATTGAGCATTTTTTTTCTTGTGCTTGTTGGCCATCTGTATATCTTCTTTGGAGAAATGTCTGTTCAAGTCTTTTGCCAATTTTTCAATTGGGTTGTTGGTTTTTTTTGCTGTTGAGTTGTATAAGTTTTTTTAAATTTTAGGGATTAAGCCCTTGTCAATTGCATCATTTGAAACTCTTTTCTCCCACTGCCTAGGTTGTCTTTTTTTTTATGGTTTCCTTTGCTGTGCAAAATATTGTCAGTTTGATTAGGTCCCATTGGTTTATTTTTGCTTTTCTTTCTGCTGCCATGGGTGACTGATGTAAGAAAACATTTCTAAGGTTGATGTCAGATAATGTTTTGCCCATGTCCTCTTCTAGAAGTGTGACAGTGTCTTGGCTTACAGTCAAGTCTTTAAGCCATTTTGAGTTTATTTTTGTGTATGGTGTGAGGGTGTGTTCCCCTTTCATTGATTTACATGTGGCTGACCAGTTTTCCCAGCACCACTTGCTGAAGAGACTATTTTTTCGTTTTTCCCATTTTATATTCTCATCTCCTTTGTCAAAAATTCACTGACTGTTGGTGTCAGGGTTAATTTCTGGAATCTCTATTCTGTTCCATTGGTCTGTATGTCAGATTTGGTACCAGGACCACACTGTCTTGATTACGGTGGCTTTTGGGCAAGTTATGCCTCCTGTTTGTTTTTGTTTCTCAGAATTGCTTTGGCAATTCTTGGTCTTTAATTTTTAGATTGTTTGTTCTAGATCTGTGAAAAAATGTCATGGGTACTTTGATAGCAATCACATTTAATCTATAGGTTGCTTTGGGTAATATGGCCAATTTTATGATATAACTTTTTCCAGCCCAGGACCATGGAATATCTTTCCATTTCTTTGAATACTCCTTAATTCCTTGATTAATGTTTTATACTTCTCAGCATTTAAGTCTTTCACCTCCTTGGTCAGGTTGACTCCCAGGTATTTAAAATTTTTGGATTCAATTTTAAAGTGTATTTTATTTTTGCATTCATTTTCTAGTATTTAATTGTTAGTATACAGAAATGAGATCAGGTTCTGAATGTTAATCTTGAATCCTGTTACTTTGGTGAAATCATTGATCACTTCATGTAGTTTTGTGTGGAGTTCTATGGGTTTTCTCTGTATAGAATCATGTCATCTACATAGAGTGACAGTTATACTTCTTCTCTTCCAATTTGGATATCTTTTATTTCTTTTGTTTGTTGGATTGCTGTGGCTAGGACTTCCAATACTATATTGAATAAAAGTGGTGAGATTGAGCATCTTTGTCTTTTTCCAGATTTTAGTGGACAGGCTTTAGCTTTTCTCCATTGAATATTATATTTGCTGTGAGTTTGTCATAAATGGCTTTTATTATGTTAAGATATGTGCCCTCCATACCCACTTTTTTAAGAGTTTTTTTTTCATGAATGAATGGTGGACTTTGTCAAATGCTTTTTCTGCATCTATTGAGATGATCATGGTTTTTTTTTTTTACTTTTGTTAATGTAGTGTATGATGTTGACTAATTTGCGTGCATTGAACCATCCTTGTGAACCTGGAATAAATCCCCCTTGGTCGTGATGTATAATCATTTTTATACATTGCTGGATTATGTTGGCTAAAATTTAACTGAGAATTTCTGCATTATTTTCAACAAAGATATTGGCCTATAATTTTCTTTTTTGGTAATAACTTTGACCGTTTTGGGTATTAGGGTGATGGTGGCTTCACAGAGTATCTTTAGGAGTATTCCTTCTTCTTCATTCTTTTGGAAAAATTTAAGAAGGATATTTATAAATCCCTCTGTATGTTTGGTAGAATTTACCTGTAAAGCCATCTGGTCCTGAACTTTTGTTCACAGGGTGTGTTTTTATTACATATTCAATTTCATTTCTAGTGAACAGTTTATTTAGTTGATCTATTTCTTCTTGATTCAGTTTTGGCAGGTTGTAAGTCTCTAGAAAGTTGTCCATTTCTTCTAGGTTGTCAACTTTGTTGGCATATAATTGTTCACAGTATTCTCTTATGTTTTTTTTTCTATTTCTGCGGTATCATTGAGATTTCTCCTTTTTCATTTCTTTTGTTTATTTGGGTTTTTCTCGCCTCTTCTTGGTGAGTCTGGCCAGAGTTTTGTCAATTGTGTTTACCTTTTCAAAGAACCAGCTCTTGGTTTTATTGATTTTTTTTATTATTTTTTCATTCGCTATTTTATTGATTTCCTCTCTGATCTTTATGATTCCCTTCCTTCTGTTGACTTTAGTTTGTTATTTTTTTTCCCCTAATTCATATAGGTGGTGGGTTAATTTGTCAACTTGAGATTTTTCTTCTTTTTTGAGGAAGGCCTGTATTGTTATGAATTTCCTTCTAAGCACTGCTTTTGTGGCATCTAATACATTTTGAATGGTTGTGTCTTCATTATCATTTGTCTCGAGGTATGTTTTAATTTCTTTTTTGATTTCCTCATTGACCCACTTGTTTTTTTAGTAGCATGTTCTTAGTCTCCATGTAGTCAGGTTTTTTCTCATTTCTTTTCCTATCATTGTGGTCAGAGAAGGTACTTGAAACAATTTCTATACTCTTATATTTGTTGAGTTTAGTTTTGTGTCTCAGTATGTGATCAGCCCTTGAGAATGTTCCACGTGCACTTGACAAGAATGTTTAATCTGATTTTTTTTGGATGTAATGTCCTTAAAATGTAAATTAAGTCTAACTTTTCTACCATGTCATTTAGGATCTCTGTTGCCATATTGAATTTCTGTCTAGAGGATCT
This sequence comes from Catagonus wagneri, assembly GCA_004024745.2. Classification (NCBI taxonomy): domain Eukaryota; kingdom Metazoa; phylum Chordata; class Mammalia; order Artiodactyla; family Tayassuidae; genus Catagonus; species Catagonus wagneri. The sequence goes on from PVHT020000175.1 coordinate 4,497,758, forward strand.
GTCTATTGATGTGAGTGGGGCATTAAAGTTTCCTTCCATTTTTGTGTTCCCATCAATTTCTCTTTTTTTATGTCTGTTAGCTTTTGTTGTATTTATATGGGTGCTTCTATATTAGGGGCATATATATTGATGATTATAATATCCTCTTCTTGAATGGATCCTTTTACCATTAAATAGTGTTCTTCTTTGTCTTTATAGACTTCATTTTATAGTCTGTTTTGTTTGATATCAGTATTGTGACACCTGCTTTCCTGTCTTGTCTTTTGGCATGAAATATCTTTCCTCATCCCCTCACTTTCAATCTATATCTGTCCTTTGCCCTTAGGTGAGTCTCTTGTAGACAGCATATTGTAGATTTTTGCTTTTTTATCCAACCTGCCATCTGTGTCTTTTGATTGGAGTATTCAGTCCATTGACATTTAAGGTAATTATTGATTAATATGTATTTATTGGCATTTTAAACCTTATATTCCAGTTAATTCTATGTTTGTCCTTTGTTCCTTTCTTTTTTTGGTTCAATGATTTCCATTATTTTAACTTATATACTTCTCTTTTTAGTTTTTGTGAATGTAATATTTGGTTTTGATTGGTGGTTACCCAGTTTTTTAAGTATGTTAACCCCTTCCTATATGTGCTTGCTTTAGCATTATAGTCATATAGCTTCAAACATGTTATTTAAAAAAGTGTCTAGATTTTCTTACTTTCCTTCCCAACATTCTGTGATGTTGAAGTCCTTTTTTAATATCTTCATGTTTGTCCTTTGGCTGTTTCTTGTGTTTATCTTCACTTTTACAGTAATTTTATTTTATTTTATTTTATTAATTAATTTATTTACTTTTAGATCTGTATACTGGCTTATTCAAGTGATGGCTTTCAAGTTGTGATTTCCTCCATCCTATTTCTTCTTACTTCTTTTTTATTTATTTATTTTAGAATGGGTTTAGTATTGCTCTACTCAGTATGTGCTTAGCTTTTGTTTGTTGGAGGAATTCTTTATTTCTCCTTCTATTTTAAATGATTTTCTTGCTGGGTAGAGTATTCTAGGCTTCATATTTTTCCCTTTTAGAACTTTGAGTATATCTTGCCACTCTCTTCTGTAATATTTCTGTATTGAAATCAGCTGATAGTCCTATGGGGTTCCCTTATAATTAATGCTTTGTTTTTCTCTTGCTGTCTTTAGAATCCTCTCTTTAACTTTTGTCATTTTTATTATAACATGTCTCGGTGTGAGCCTATTTGTGTTCAACTTGTTTGGGGAATTCTGTGCTTCCTGTATCTCGATATCTGTTTTCTTTAGATTTGGAATGTTTCACACATAATTTGTTCAAATATATTTTCAGTGCCCTTTTCTTTTTCTTCTACTTCTGGGATTCCTGTTATACACAGAATGGCCTGCTTTACATTATCCCACAGATCTCTTATATCGCTTTCATATTTTTTTTCATTCATTCTGTCTGCTGTCCTGATTGGGTGATTTACATTATTCTATCTTCCAAGTCACTAATTCGTTCCTCTGCAGTATTCCTTCTGCTCTTTAGTGCCTCTAGCTCAGTTTGCATCTCTGCAAATTAATTTTCTACTTTTTCTTTGTTCCTCATATTTTCTGTTTCCTTTCTGAATTAATCTGCATTACTGTTTATGTCCACTCTTAATTCCTTCATATTCACCCTTAATTCCTTCAATATTTTTACATTTGAAAGTTTCCCTTTTGAACTTGGTGTCCATCAGACTACAGAGGTCTGTTTCATTTTTGATGGTTCAGGTGAATTCTCCATTTCTTTTAAATAGGAATGGTTTCTGAACTTCTTTATCTTGCTTATGCTTTTCTTTTTCTGTGAGTTTATGGAAACCAAACTGTTCTATGTATGTGTGCCCTTTGTATTTTGTAGGGGGTTACTATTTATTTTTGCTTTGGGAGTTTGAATTTTTGCTGCCTCTTTCTTCAGTGTGAGCAGGCTATTAACCCTAGTGCTGAGTGTGTTTCTAGGGAGAAGGAGGCAATGAGTAGGGCTAATAGTCAGTACCCGGTTGCTGAGCTCTTGACAGTAGAAGGTGACACAGGCTGCTCCTAGTTGCAGCCCCTGGGACATGGTAATTAGCCTCAGGCAGATTTTGGCAGTATCCAGAGCATTTGGTAGTGACAGCTGCAAGGAGAGTGAGTTTTCCAGGGGAGTGAGAGCAAAAACAGGTTGTAATACCCTCCCCTATGGTGCCCTCTGAGGTGATTGGGGCTGAAAGTGTTGCCTCTTCATGGAGCCCTAGTGGTGGCAGGCCATGCCCACCTCTGGAGTCAGAGCTAACTGCTGTGTTTTACCCCTACCACCTACAGACCACACAAGAAGCACCCTGTCACACTTAGCCCTTGCAGTGGGTGCTGCACAGGCTGCTCCTAGTTGTAGGGTCCTAGGAAATGACAATGATCAAGCATGTGGGTTCTGTCTAGAGTAGTTGGCAGTGGCAGCAGCAGGGCTTGTGTGTTCCCAGGGGAGTGAGAGCAACAATGGGTGGTGCTTGGTTGGAGTACCCTCTTTTTGAGAATGTGAGCTGGGCCTCTGATGTGACTGGGGCCATGGCTGTAGCCTGTTCACATACCTCTAGTGGTGGCTGGCCATGCCTCTCTCTGGTTTCTGAAATGACTGCTGTGGTTTGTCCCCAGCATCTATAGCTCAAACAAGAGGCACCGTGTCTTGCTTGACTTCCTGTTGCCCTTAGCCCATACAAAAAGTGTCCAGCTACCCTTAGCCTGTGCAAGAAGTGCCCCATCTCCCATAACCTGAGCAAGTGGCCTGTCACCACCCACAGCCTGTGCCACAAGTGACCTGCCCTGTGAGAGCCTGCACATATGCAGGGAGATTCCTGTGGTGGTCCACCCCTCCTCCTCTTGCCCTCCCCAACAATGATGTCTTCTTCTCCTGCAGGCCCAGACCTCCTCCCAGTTCCCTTGGCTATAGTGTTCTACTCCCCAGCCCATTGAACACTGCTCCCCACCTCCACAGGCTGTCTCCACACAGCCAATCCCCGTCCTCTCCCCAGAACTGACCTCTAGAGACTGAGTCTCAGTGACCAGCCCCCACACAAGCATCTCAGACTGTGGTGTCCAAGTCAGTGGTGCAGATGATCTGTGCAGCTCTCACTCTGCTTTGCCCTCCTCATTCCACTTTTCTTGGCAGTTTTGGGGTCCTCTGTCTTGGCTCATCTCCCTGTGAGCTAGGTGGTTTCCCAGGGTGTGGGTTCCTTTTCTCTTTAACAACTCCCTCTCGTGAATGTTAGTCCCGTGCTGATTCCTTTTCTCTCTCTCTTTTTTTCTCTAGTCCTACCCTGTTATGTGGTGGGTTTCTTGCCCTTTTTGGAGGTTTAAGTTCTTCTGCTGGTATTCAGTATATGTTCTGTGCAAATCATTCTACATGTAGATGTGTTTTTTGATATGTTTGAAGGTGAGCATGTTGTCTTACTCTTCCACCATCTTGATCCTCCCGTCATAACTTTTATAGGCTAGATGAAACTCCTTGAATGAATATCTGTGCTTCATATTTATAATTCATACTTACCATTGTTTAATTTTAATTTTTGCTTGAGAGCATCTTAAACTTACAGGTATAGTACCAACAACTGAATTCCTGTACCATTTGGTAGTAAGTTGCTGATATAATTCACTATCCCTTTCTAATACTTTAATGCATATTTCCTAAAAACAAGGACATTCTCATGCATAACCACAGTACAACCATGAAATCAGGAAATTTGCTGTGGTACACTACTTTCTTTTCAATTTTATTGAAGTATATTTGATTTACAAGGTTGTGATAATTTCTGCTGTACAACAAATTGATTCAGTTATACATGTACACACATCCATTCTCTTTCAGATTATTTTCCTACATAGGTTATCACAGAATATTGAGTAGAGCTCTCTGTGCTATATAGCAGGTTCCTGTTGGCCAGTCATTCCATTTACTATGGTGTGCATATGCCTATCCCAACCCCCACTAGCCCATCCCCCACCCCAATACCTGTCTCCTTTGGTAACCATAAGATTGTTTTCAAAGACTGAGTCTGTTGCTGTTTGGCAAATAAGTTCATACTAACTTCTAAACCTCAGATCCCATTCAAGTTTTACCAGTGGTCCCACAATGCCCTTCATGGCAAAAACATATATTTCAGAATTTCAACTACTGCTCAACATTCATGTTTCTGGTTATCTTCAATTTGGATAACTTGTTCAGCCTTTCTTTAATTTCCATCATCTGGACAGTTGTGATTATGTAAACCAGTTATTTTATAGGACGTTCTTCAGCTTGAGCTTGTCTGTTGTTTTTCATGATTAGTTTCAGGTTATGCCTCTTTGATTATGAAAGTAATCTTCTTGTTTTTAATCATTGTATCCTATGCATATGATTTTGATTGTTCTTTTACTTGTTATGGTAACTAACCACCCATCAAAGTTCTTAGCTGTCAGATTTCTTACTAACTTGTCAGTCAATAAATATATTGCATGGAACTACATTGAGAGTGTAAATATCTTGCAACTTACAAAGTTTCAATATACTCAATATAATATTCAAACTGATTTATCACTTTTTTAAATTATAATTTTTTACTATTATTACTTTTTAAAACATTTTATTTCAGTACTTGATTTACAATGTTGTATTAATTTCAGTTATATATCATTACTTTTTTTCTGCTTTTTTAGGGCATATGGAGGGTCCCAGTCTAGGGGTAAAATCAGAGCTGTAGTCTCTGGCCTACGCCATAGCCACAGCCACAGCAATGCCAGATTCGAGCCATATCTGTGCCCTGCACCACAGCTCATGGCAAGGCCAGATCCTTAACCCACTGAGAAAGGCCAGGTATTGAACTTGCATCCTCATACTAGTCAGATCCGTTTCTGCTGAGCCACAAAGGAATGCCTCATTACTTATTTTTAACCTCATATTGTCCAAGTTTAACCAGTGTGTGTCTATTCAAGTTGGATTCTGTGACCTTTTAACATAATTCCTTTCTTCTTTGAGTGCTTCTATTCTAGCACAAGATATTCTAGGCTTATCTCTTTTTCACCTGCCCTGGTATAAGATTCAAGAAATGTTATCTTCCTTTTAGTAGAAAACAACATTTAGAAACCAATAACCACATTCTGTATTTGCTCAATGCTAATGCATATTACTGCCAAGCCCTCTTAGCAGACAGAACTGAAGAAATGTTTGGATGTATGTATGCATATGTTTTTGTGCTTGTATAGGTAGTATACATATATAGTATAACTATATACATATGTAGTATACCTATATACATAGTGTATATACTATATATATGTAAACCCATGAGTTCACAATAATACCTCCAATTTCAATATAATACCACACAATTTAATGTTATTCTTTCCATGTTTGTTACTCTTTTTTTTCTGATAGTGATAAATCTGTTTCCCATAAACATTAATATATCTTTTTCTTAATCCCCTAGAACATATTCAGTCTCTTACAGTCATCGTCTCTTCTCCAGCCTGCAAACCTTCCTCAGGTCCACTTGGCTTTAACACCCTGCCCAGGCTATTTCTACTGTCACACACTGGAATATTGTCCTTGTCCCACAGGAGACTAACACCCTATGCTGGCTGCCTCTTCCCAATCTTGACTCCTCATGAGCTTCCTGGGCCAGAGGGCACTCCTACATAGCACCTTCTCCACCCTGAATGGAGGCTAACCTACTCTGGATCATTGTGGCTGCTCTCCCACCAATGTAGATACTTATTTTGTCAAACCATCTCAGTGAATTTAGGTTTGAATTGGTCATGAAAGGAAAGGGACACCTCTCATTCTCTCTTAAATCAGTAAGGTTCCACTCACATCATTCCACCAAGCAGGCGTCACCAAGGGGACAAATGGCTTTCACCCTACTACATTCAATTGTCAAAATTCAGTCCTTCGTAGTTTGCTCTATTAGCAGCATTTGACATAACTGATCTCTCCTTCCTTCTTCATACACATTCCAGAGCTGCCTTCTAGGATACCACCCTTTTTTGTTTCTCCACCTGATTGTCCATTTCACATGTATTGACAAGACTGTCCTCTCTGCCCTGACATCTTTATTTTGTAGTGACTAGTGTTGGATTTTGGTAGTCTTCACGTTGTGTGCACCACTGCAGTAAATGTCATCTGCCCTCATCATTAACATGGAAGTGACCCTGAAATTTCTCCAGTTCAGATTTCTATGGGACTCCATGTACATATATTCAACTCTCTTCTAGCATATCTAGTCTGATAGACTTTTGAAACTTAACATAATGCCCCACATTGACCTTCTTACTCAAAGTTCACCCTACTTGCAGGTTCGTTATACTCTATTGCACTGCTGTGCATTCACTTGTATAGGACAAAAGTATTGTACTCACATTAGACTCTTCTTATTCCCTCACACTCCACATTAAACCTACAAGAAACTACTCTGGTTCTTCCTTCAGAATATAACCAGAATCTGAGCATTTCTTTCCATCTCTGCTGCTAATACCCTGATCCAAAGATACCATCATTTCCCATGAATTTCTTCAATAGCTTCCTAACTGGCTCCTCTGATTCCAGTATTGTCACTATACTGGAAGAGTTGATTCCTAGTGTATCACAGCAATCCTTAAAAATAAGTTACAGGTTCTCTGCTTGAAACCTATAATAGTTTCCCACTTAATTCAGAATAAATATTCCCAAATCTACTATGGCTTTCAAGACCTCACAAGATCTGGCTTCATTGTTCCAATTTGACCAGATCAATGACTATTACCCACTTAGTCTGCTCCAGGCATCCAGGCTCCTTGCCATCTCTAAAAACAGACCAGGCACATGCTCATATTAGGGACTTTGAACTTGTATTAATTGTACAATGCCTTTGTTGCTCTTTCTTTCTGGAATACTAATTAATCAGACATTTGCATTGCAAACTACCTCACTTACTTTATATCAGTAGTAAAATGTCACCTCAATGAGACCTACTGTAATCAACCATCTTAAAATTTTAATCTGTACATAAAAACTTCAGCAATCAGTGCTTTCCATCCACCTTCTCTCGTTCACCATCATTATTTTCAGCACATTCTTCTCTATCTAACATGTTACCTTTTTTATGTTATTTTAAAACCTACATATGCATCTTGAAAATCCATACTTTATAATGAGATGCACACTTTCTATATCATTTTACTAGTGCCTAGACTCCAGGGCAATTTCTTGCTATGATCATCCTTAATCTTACTTCCTGGCGATATCACATGCTATCTAATTTTACAAATTTAGCAATAACATATTGTGCTTTAATCTTATTTATATTTACAGTTTTTCTAAGTTCCAGCCTTTTCTGTGGAGCCCTCCCTCTTACACTTCTCCCAAATAAGTAATTCAGCAAATTAATCTTAAAATAAATTAATCTGTTGGCACAAATTAATCTGCACAGATTCTGAACTTGGATTTTTCATTCTTGCCCATGAAATGCTACTTTTCTAGTTATTTGTTCAAATATATATTGCTTATATTATAAAGTACATTGATTATTCATGAGGTGTCTTATCATTTTTGGTAATTTACACTAGATATTTTGTTAGGAATCAACATCAGAAATGAATTTAGCTCAGTATTCACCTTCAATTCATCTTTATTTTCAGTTCTTAAATTTATCAGAGATAATCTCTTGAAACTTGAAAGAAGTTTTATTTTTTTTTTAAATTTGTATTCTGAAGCTACATATGTGCTATGGGCATGGACATGAATGCATATCAGATATGAATAGCCCTATTAGTGAATATACTTTGGGTTTTGTATTATTGCTCTACAAGCTAGTTATGGATATTTTCAGGGCCTGATCATTGAGTTTTCTCTTTTGATAACAAAAGTAAAAAAAGTGCTAAATAATTTACCCTAACAAATAAAAAAAGACATTCCTATGAATGTCTGAATAGGAGTAGGAAATTTATGTTTAAAATTCCTTAATCAAAGATAAAATTCCTTTACTTATCACATGATTATTTAGCACTTCTATACCAGGCACAGTTCCAGAGTATGTTAATACATTAGATGATAAAGCTAGTAAGTCTGGCCTTCCTGTTACAGTGTATTCTAGAATACTGAAGATAAAAGTAATGTCATCTTTTTTGTTTGTTTGCTTGTTTTGTTTTTTCTTCTTTTGGGGGCTGCACTTGTGGCATATAGAAGTCCCCAGGCTAGGGCTTGAATCAAAGCTGCAGCTTTAGACCTATACCACAGCCACAATGATGCCAGATCTCAGTCATGCCTGCAAACTACACCACAGCTCATGGAAATACCGGATCCTTAACCCACTGAGCAAGGTCAGGGATCAAACCTGCATCCTCATGGATACTAGTTGGGTTTGTTCACTAAGCCACAACAGTAACTTCAAAAATAATTATATTTTTATGATCTAAAAATTTGCTAGTGTAATACAAAGGCCCTTCAAAAATATCAGAGCAGATTATGTGGACAGGGTTTGTTAAAGACAATTCCACCCATGACTTTGATACTCTGTCAATACAAGTTGTTTTCCATTTTCCTCCTATAAAATGATGCATGTAATTGGGCATAAAGATAGATGTACCATTATACTCTTGTATTTATCCTTACAATTTCCTTGCCATGCTTGGTTTGGCCAGAAGAAATAGGGAATAATTTTTCATTTATTTTTTGTTATCCTCACCCTAAGAGGGCCCACCTAGTATATGAAAATAAAACCCTGTTCTTTTTCACATCCATTTGCATGGACATTTCACATTGCCACCATGAATCATTCCAGAATCAGATGCAGCTTCCATTACTTCACAGCTTTTGCTTATAATTTATGAAGTAGGCAGGATTTTGTTTGAGTTCCCTAAGCTTCACTGAATCTGTGGGTTTGAGAACAACATTTATTTTGACTGGAAAGCTGAATAAACACAATTTTACAGTTTTAACAGGAAACATTCATCAAATTCATTGAGTTAAAAAAGTGGCATAATTCAACAGAATATTTATGTGTTTTCTTCTTTCTTTTACTATTAAACATGTCAATAACATTTCAGGGTATGGATTAGGCTACCAACGCTATACTACACAGAACAAAATGAGTTTATCCATTGATTCTAAGATGTTCACATTTGTTTTAATCTGTGCTTTTAGAAAGTATATTTATGTTTATAACCTCCATTCAGTTTATTTGACTAATTTGATCTGGGCATGTCTTCTTAAGTATTGTAGTCTGTGTTTTGACCAAATAAGTCAAAGAAGTTTCTTGGGAGATTAGAATTTAGAAAAAAAATTATTAGCACTTGATTGTTCTTGCATTAAAGTAAAATGTTAGCGTCTTTTCAGGGTATTTTTGTGACGAAGACTTTTAAAATTTAATTTACAGCTCTCAAAACTTGTACCACTCAAATATAAAGTATGCCTTTACTGGTAAAATGTTAAAAGATTATAAATAGATTTTAACCAACTTTTTAACATATAGACGGTCCATTAAAGATCATTATTCTTATTCCAATTTCCCTAGAACATTAGCTCCTTTGAGAGAATTGAAGTGTAATGATTGTCCTTTTAGATATGAGAGAAACACATGGTGACACATTAAATATTTTGAGTATTTTTTTGGTCTTTCTTTTTAATTTTTGTGTCCTATTCAGAGTGAGTTAATTTTGGACATAAGGTAAAGTAGGTTAATTTGGGTACAGGGTAACTTGTTTTGGGAGAAATAATTAACATCTTCAGACATTCCTAAAAGTTTATCTTAGTTAGATTTATAATGGCCTTTAATATCAGTAAAAGCAAAACTTAAGAGCTACAATATAATACTAGTTTGGAACACCGTATGGATCTAGTAGCATTAGAGGAAAAAAAGAAATATGTGGATTATGTATGTTTAAGACGAGGTGAAGATCAGGGATGGGAGATACACGTGAAATTAGCTGGCACTAAGGTAGATACCAAAATATTGGTGAAGACATGGTCAAGAGTATGAAACATATCACCACATGACATTAATCATAGATTTGTATTTTCATTAAAAAGGACCTCCTTTATACTAAGTACTTGTCTAGGAACTAGCTCACTGAGGTGGGGTATCCAAATAAGACTGGCCATCAAGGAACAGATATTTTGTCAGCTAGAGAAATCTCCACCAGAAGAGGAAATAACCAAGGGGGATGGCGAAAACCAACCATATCAAATGTCATAGCATATATAAAATCAGGCACTAGTAAACAAATGCTTATTTAGCATCTCATGTTTCTTAAATGAGAACAAAATGGTGTAAGTAAATTAAAGTAGCTTTATTTTTTCTCAGAAAATAAATTTATCATATTAATTTTTTTCCATTTAATCTGTGAAGAATCCTATTTCAGATTCTGATTCTTGCCTCACTATCTCCCTCAAAGTCCAAACAGCATCTAGTAATTCTCTCTTTAATATTATTATATTATTATATTCTGTTAAGTTCTCTAGTAAAACACAGATATACACTCTTTCTGCCTCTAATTTTGTCCATTTTAGTTGATTCTAAAAATTGAATTTCAAATGCACATATCTGATCTGAAAAGACTGGAAGGAACTTTTGCCTAGAGATACATATAAAAAAGGGTTCACATCTGGAATATGTAAGGTTCTCTGAAAACCCAATAACAAGAAAAGCAAAACTTCCAATAAAATATGTAAAAGATGTGGAGACAATTCACCAAAAGGTAATGTGAATAGCATATAATAGCATCTATATTAATAATAATAATATCCAAATTAGGTATGGAAGGAAAATAATAAAATATGGATGTTCTATATCATTAGTCACTAGGAAAATGCAAATCAAAACCATAATAAAATGATTCTACATACCTATTAGAATATTTAAATTCAAAAACACATCCAACTAGCATGGATTCAGGGCAACTAGAATTCTCATACATTTTGCTATCATAAATGAAAAATTACACAGTCACATGGGAATATATTTTGGGAATTGCTAGTAAAGGGAAAACGTATAGTTGACAAATGTGAAAGTAATCCCAAAATTAGATATCTTATTGATATATGAAAACTTATGTTCAGTCAACAGCCATACCATCCTGAATGCACCTGATCTCACCTGAAAATATATATTCACACATATGTTTATAATTACATCCATTATATCACAAAAACTGGAAATAAGCTAGTGCTTTTCAACTGGTGAAAGTACAAACACTCTGTGGTATACTGATACAATTAAATGTTAGCAAGAAAAGGAATAGATTAATGATAAATACAGCAAAATGGATGGATCTCAACTGTGACATGTTGAGTAAAGCAGCCAGTTACAAAGGCTACATATAGTATATGAGTCCAATAATATGACAGTTTTGAAAAGCTGAAATCATAAGCACCTGAAGGTGGGGGAGAGTACAGGGCAAATCTTGCATAAAGGAACTCTTCTATAATTTGATTGTGATGGTGTTTCAGACTCTATTCCTTTGTCAAAATTCAAAAAATTATACACTAAAAAGAGTGAATTTTTCTGTATGTCAGTTACATCTCAGCAAACCTGACTGAAGTAATGTGGTTCTTCCACTATCTAAAACCTTCAGTGATTCTATATTATCCAAAGGATGAAATCTACACTCTACCCAATAAAATGTCTTTTATTTCATAATCTTCTCTGGTTAGCCTATCTAAGCTCCTCTCTCCCCATTTATTAACCAAATCCCACATTCAGTCAAACTGAAATATCCAGTTTCCACAGGAGGCATTCCCTCTTTATTTTATTTTATTTATTTTATTTTACTTTGCCTTTTAAGGCTGCACCCATGACATATGGAGGTTCTCAGGCAATGGGGTCCAATTGGAGCTACAGCTACCGGCCTATGCCACAGCCACAGCAATGCAGGATCAGAACCACATCTGCAACCTACACCAGAGCTTACCAAAATGCCATAGCCTTAAACCCACTGAGCAAAGCCAGGAAACGAACCTGCATCTTCATGGATACTAGTCAGGTTCGTTTCCTTTGAACCAGAACAGGAATTCTGAAGCATTCTTTTTTTAACCTGAGCCAAGTGTTTCAAATTTATATTCATCCACTCTGATGTGTAGCACTCACTTTTATTATTTTTTCCTATAATTGCAATCAGCTTGCTTCTGAACTCTCATTTCCACTCAATAGAGGAAAATTTGGCCTCTTTAGGAAACTCAGGGTCGTTCAAGTTAAGAGTCTCTTAAGATTAGTTTCTCTATCGATGTTGCATATGACCTTAGTCAATTTAAAATTCAAACTTACTCTCAGGAATCTTGTCCCCTCTTAATCTTTTCTTTTATCCTTCTCTGTAAGCAGCAGGGGAAATATTGATGACCTTATAGCATTTGAAGGGGATATAGAGTACGGAATTGTCACTAAGACCTCTCTAATGGCCTCCCTCTTTGGCCTTTCTAATATATTTTGATCTTTCCAGCCTCTGGTTCATCTTGTGCCCCAGCACCTGCTGCTGCTGTGGCTTTCTGTGCCTGTTCACTGATAATGGGTATATATCCTTGTTTTACTATAAATTGTATTTGCAAGACCATCCAGTTATAAGATCGCAGTACTTGTGTCCTCCTTGTCTAGACTGCACACAGATTCTGGATAATTTGATGCCAAATCTGACTTCATGGTTTTTAGCAAATAACAAATTCAGTCTTCTGAGCACTGGATTTTACCATTTGAGCTAAGCTTTGAATAAATAACCCATTTTATATACAATAGAGTATTAATCAACCATAAAAAATAAAATAATGCTTTTTCTAGCAACATGGATGGATCTAGAGATTATCAAACTAAGTGAAGACTGTGACAGACAAACATTGTATGCTATCACTTATATGTGGAATCTAAAATGTATACAAATGAGCTTATTACAGAACAGATACAGATTCACATACTTTGAAAACAAGTTTATGGTTACTAAAGGGGACAGGTAGGGGGAGAGATGAACTGGGGTATTGGGATTGGCCTATATACCCTGTAGTATATGGAATGACTGGGCAATGGGGACCTACCCAAAATTCTGTGGTAATCTATATTGGAAAGGAATCTGAGAAAGAATGCATGTGTATGTGTAACTGAATCACCTTTTTGTACAGCAGAAATTATCACAATACCATAAATCAACTATACAACAAAACTTTAAAAATAAAAGAAAAAACATCATTTTAACTTGCAAGTGACTGGGTCTTCTATTTTTAAAACCTACTTTTAAAAACAGTTTCTTTTAAATTGGGCTTTACTTTTAGAAACTTAGAATTTCCAAGCTGAACTGAAAAACTCCTTTCATTCTAATCATAAAATGTTTAATCTTCCAAAATAAAATAATTGTCTCTAAACAAAAAGCAGGAATCACACAAGAAATGAAAAAGTAAACAGTTATCTTGCTGCATATTCTTCAATATATGTCTTATATATACTCCACTTCTGCCATGAACAATTTCCACCTTTCCTTTGGAAGTTCCTTGACATAATATTTATAAGAAAATTCTGATTTCAAAAGAGTTGATTACTGTCCCTACATTTTCCCCACTGTCAGTAAGTATACCATTTATTGAATACCCTTTTTAATTAAATTTGCGAATTCTGATTAATTTCTTCAACTGTGAGGTATTTAGAAGTATGGCTTATTTTATAGTTTTTATTTGATTTTTTTGAAAATTTATTTCTAATTATTTAGATGGTCTGACAATAATGACTAGTTGATGTTGTGAAATATGTTGAGATTTCCTTGATGGACTAATATATGTGATAATTTTTTAGATGCTCCATATGTTCATTGAATTAATGTATAATCTTTGCATATTGAGTATAAGGTTTTATATATTTCTCAGAAGAGATATGCAAAATATTTGAAAACCAATGCTATGTTCATCAAGCCAGCTGGAACATATATTCAATCAATCAGAACAGTTAAGGGCACATGTACTTTACCAAGAGATGACAGCTGAAATTAACTCTCTATATAGCCACTAGGTAAAGCTTGTTAATTGTGTTGTTCACGTCTTATATATCTTCAAAATCTTTTGGTATGTTTCACATATAATTAAAATTGAGGGGATCAGTGTTGAAATCTCTGTGTAAAGGTATATTTGACAATTTCTAATAGTATTTTTATCCATTTTTGTGTTACATATGTGGAGCTTTAAAAAAATTTTGTCTGTTTCAAATAATTATATTGTATACACAAATGACATATTTCACCATCATTTGCATCTTCTTTAGCTTGGATGTTTTATCTTTAAGTATATTTTTCTTAAATTTATTGCCTATATATGTTTTATATCTCTTTGAAAGATTTTTTGTATGTGTTAATGATTTGCTATTCTTAGAGATCAAAATTTTGTCAGAAGTATATTGAAATTATAAATAGCTAATATTTTACCTTTGTATCTGTCCATTTTTTAATCTATATCATTCTCACCCATCCCTTTTTATTTTTTCTTAGTTATTTTTATAATATTATGATAGAAATCTTGAAATAAAAGTTATGATCTTTTACATGCTTCCTAACTAATGTTGGTTGGTGTAAATATTTGGATTTTTTGTGACTATTTTATCAACTTTACCATATTTTAATATAGTAATACTACTGAATAATATTTTTATAAATCATCTATTTTTTTTTCTCTGTAAAATTTTCACTTAAGTGAAGATGATGATAGAAGGGAATCTGGATTTTTGCTTTTTAATGTCTTTTTTTCTTAGTGGATTTTATTTCAATTATAGGTGTACATAAATCATCACAAGTCAGTTTTACAGATTTTGTGTCTCAAACCCACAGTGCATCCCCCCACCCCCCAGATTGTCTTATTTGAAAAACCAAGGTTTTCCAAAGTCTGTGAGTCATTCTCTGTTCTGTAAAAAGTTTCATTGTGTCTTTTTAGGTCCACATGTAAGTGGTAGCATGGGGTTTGCTGTCTAATTGTCTGACTGGTTTCACTTCGCATGATAATTTCTAAGTCCATCCATGTTGCTATAAATATTGGTAGTAACATTCCATTGTGAATGATGTGAGCTCTGGGTTTGTCATAGATGGCCTTGATTATGTTGAGGTAGGTTCCCCCTTGCCCACTTTCTGAAGGGTTTTTATCAGAAATGGGTGTTGAATTTTGTCAAAGGCTTTTTCTGCATCTATGGAGAGGATCATATGGTTTTTATTCTTCAGTTTGTTAACGTGGTGTATCACACTGATTGATTTGTGGATATTGAAGAATCCTTGCATCCCTGGGATAAATCCCAACTGATCGTGGTGTACAATCCTTTTAATGTATTGTTGGATTCGGTTGGCTAGTATTTTGTTGAGAATTTTTGCGTCTATGTTCATCAGTGAGATTGGCCTGTAATTTTCTTTTTTTGTGGTATCTTTGTCTGGTTTTGATATCAGGGTGATGGTTGCCTCATAGAATGAGTTTGGGAGTGTCCCCTCTTCTGCAATTTTTTGGAAGAGTTTCAGAAGGATAGGCATTAGCTCTTCTCTAAATGTTTGATAGAATTCACCTGTGAAACCATCTGGTTCTGGACTTTTGTTTGTTGGAAGTTTTTAATCACAGTTTCAATTTCAGAACTTGTGATGGTCTATTCATATTTTCTATTTCATCTTGGTTTAGTCTTGGGAGATTGTACTTTTCTAAGGATGTGTCCATTTCTTCTAAGTTTTCCGTTTTATTGCCATATAGTTGCATATAGTAGTCTCTTATGATCCTTTGTATTTCTGTGATGTCTGTTGTGACTTCTCCTTTTTCATTTCTAATTTTATTGATTAGTGTCCTCTCCCTTTTTTTCTTAATAAGTCTGGCTAAGGGTTTATAAATTTTGTTGATCTTTTCAAAGAACCAGCTTTTAGTTTCAT
This sequence comes from Catagonus wagneri, assembly GCA_004024745.2. Classification (NCBI taxonomy): domain Eukaryota; kingdom Metazoa; phylum Chordata; class Mammalia; order Artiodactyla; family Tayassuidae; genus Catagonus; species Catagonus wagneri. The sequence goes on from PVHT020000175.1 coordinate 4,513,620, forward strand.
TGATCTTTTCTATGGCTTTCTTCATTTCTGTTTCATTGATTTCTGCTCTGATCTTTATGATTTCTTTTCTTCTACTAACTTTGGGCCTTGTTAGTTCTTCCCTCTCTAGCTGCTTTAGATGTAAAGTTAGATTGTTTATTTGAGCTTTTTCTTGTTTCCTGAGGTAGGCTTGTATTGCTATAAACTTTTCTCTTAGAACTGCTTTTGCTGCATCCCAGAGGATTTGGGGTGTCGTGTCTTTGTTGTCATTTGCTTCTATGTGTTTTTTAATTTCCTCTTTGATTTCTTCTGTGATCCACTGGTTGTTTAGTAGCATGTTGTTTAGTCTCCACGTATTTGTTTTTTTTGCCATTTTTTTCTTGTTGTTGATTTCCAGTCTTATAGCATTGTGGTCAGAGAAGATGCTTGAAATGATTTCAGTTTTCTTAAAGTTACTGAGGCTTGATTTGTAACCCAGGATGTGATCAATCTTAGAGAATGTTCCATGCGCACTTGAGAAGAAGGTGTATTTTGTTGCTTTTGGGTGGAATGTCCTATAAATATCTATGAAGTCCATCTGATCTAATGCTTCATTCAGGGCCTGTGTTTCCTTATTGATTTTCTGCCTGGATGACCTGTCCATTGCTGTAAATGGGGTGTTAAAGTCCCCCACTATGATGGTATTATTGTTGATTTCTCCTTTTAAGGTTGTTAGCAGTTGCCTTATGTATTGTGGTGATCCTATGTTGGGTGCATAGATATTTAAAATAGTTATATCTTCTCCTTGGATTGATCATTTGATCATTATGTTGTGCCTTTCCTTGTCTCTTAATGTGTTCTTCATTTTAAAGTCTATTTTGTCTGATAGGAGTATTGCATCCTCTATTGATGCCCATTTGCATGGAATATTTTCTTCCATCCTCTCACTTTCAATTCGTATGTGTCTCTAGAAGTGAAGTGGGTCTCTAGAAGTGAAGTGGGTGTTCTTATAAGCATATATGTGGGTCTTATTTTGTATCCATTTGGCTAGTCTATGTCTTTTGGCTGGGGCATTCAGTCCACTAACATTTAAGGTAATTATTGATATATATGTCCTTATTGCCATTTTATTAACTGTTTGGGGTTTTTGTTGCTCTTTTTTTCTTCCCTTATTCTCTTGTTGTCTCCTCTCACAAGATGACTATCTTTAATGATGTATTTGAGTTGATTTTTCTTATTTGCTTGTGTATCAATTGTAGATTTTTGGTTTGCGGTTACCCTGAGGTTTTGATATAGGAGTCTATATATAACTGAGATTGTATTAAGTTCCTTGTTTCTTAATTGCATGTGCTTCTCCAGTGACCTGCATTTGTGCTCTCTTCTCATGATTACTGTTTTTGGTAGCATAATTGTGCATGTATGATTTAGTATCTTTACAGTATATACGCCTTTACTGGTGAGTCTTGTCATTTGTGGTGTTTTTGATTCTGGTTGTGGTCTTTTCTTTTCTGCCTAAAGAAGTTCCTTTAGGATTTGTTGTAACGCTGGTTTAGTGTTGCAGAAATCTCTTAGCTTTTGCTTATCTGTAAAGGTTTTGATCTCTCCTTCAAATCTGAATGAGAGCCTTGCAGGGTAAAGCAATCTTGGTTGGAAGTTTTTCCCTTTCATCACATGAAGTATATCATGTCACTCCCTTCTGGCCTGCAGAGTTTCAGCTGAAAAATCTGATGATAACCTTATTGGGGTTCCCTTGTATGTCATTTGTTTCTTTTCCCTAGCTGCTTTCAGTATTTTCTCATTGTCTTTAATTTTGATCATTTTGATTAATATGTGTCTGGGGGTGTTCCTCCTTGGGTTTATTTTATATGGTACTCGTTGTGCTTCCTGGATTTGAGTGAGTGGTTCCTTTCCCATATTAGGGAAGTTTTCGGCTATAATCTCCTCTAATATTTTTTCTGTCCCCTTCTCTCTCTCTTCTCCCTCTGGCACCCCTATAATATGGATGTTGGTGTGTTTAACATTATCCCAGAGTTCTCTGAGACTCTGCTCATTTCCTTTCAATCTTTTATCTCTTTTCTCTTCTGCATTAGTGGTTTCCACTAATCTGTCCTCCACCTCACTGATCCGTTCTTCTGCCTCCCGTATTCTACTGTTGGCTCCTTCTAAGGAATTTTTTATTTCAGTGATTGTATTTTGCATCTCTTCTTGTTTAATTTTTACAGCTTGTATTTCTTTGCTCAGT
>PVHT020000175.1:4516819-4565050 GCA_004024745.2 Catagonus wagneri
GGGGCTCTTTCTCCCTGTACCCGATCCCCAGTCGTGGGGATTTGACGTGAGGCTCAGAACTCTCAGTCCTGTAACTGAGTCTCTGTGATGCAGTTACTTTCCAGTCTGTGGGGCTTCCCACCCGGGAGGTATGGGGTTGCTTCTATCACGTAATTGCCCCTCCTACCTCTTGATGTGGTCTCTGCTGTGTCTTCTGGAGCAGAGTATCTTTTTTAGAAGTTTACAGTCCATTTGGTTGAAGGTTGCTCGGCATTTGGTTGTATTTTTGCTGTTATTTGGGAGAGAAGTTGAGCTCCAGTCCTTCTATTCCGCCATCTTAATCCCTGCTTTTTAATGTCTTTTAAAAAATTTTTAACACTTTAAAAATTTCTGGCTTTAGCATGGCACAAATAATATATAAATGATTTAAATATAAGGTATATCAATTTAAGTAAACATTTTAAGACATTTATAGTTGTACATTCCTCAAATGCATTTAATGCTAATAATATTCTTGATGCTTTTTTAGATAGTGCTTTTTTATTTTGTGCTTAAACTGTTAAAACATTTGAATCCAAAAGATTTGTCTGAATGTTAGGACACAGTTATTTAAAAGACATTTTTTTTGTGTATGCTGACCTGTAAACATGAGACACAATAGAATCCAACTAAATCAAATAAACTGTTTCTCAGAGCGCTTTAGCTTGGTCTTCAAAAGAAAAAGATAAAACAAATTGAGTGCTTCAATGTCAACAGGGTCTATCAAGTAGAGTTACAAGCATATATGTCTAAGACACTTCAAGGTTATAAAACAAATTCCTAAAAGTTCAGGTTTATGGCTTCACATCGAGTCACTGTAAAACCTCGGAATCCCATTGGGAACCTTTTATTTCAAAATCAATTTTGGAGTTGTTTGTAGAGAAGAGAACTGTCTCTGAACCAGTGCTCAAGCAGTTAGAAAGGATTACAGGTATTTGAAATAAATTTCTAAGGAGGTTTTCAAAAATTGAAGGAAGGCCATTATAGCTACATTTTACATAACATCCATAAGAAACACGATGGAGTTTACCTATACCAAGTATATATGTTGTCATTAAGGATTTTTAGGGACTCTGGGAGACCATTGCAGCTTGTTCAAAACAGAGATTTAAATTCTTGATTTTTCAAATTTATACCCAAGATTACCACATATTCTGCAATTTTGAACCTGGCTTAGAAAAAAGAGTAAAATTGCATTTAGAATTTACAGCATATTAACATATTTCTAGTGGGTGGCTATATCTAGTTTGAAAAATAATTACAAAGAATAAAACTATTTAACTCCAATTGTATACACAAGTTTTAGGCTTAATATGGGCACATAGAAATAATACAGTATGCTGCTTGTTCTCCAGAAACCATCCTCCAGTAAGATATTTGAATTTCTTGTTTTGAATAATGTCTTGAATCCTAGGTAAGGATGTTATACAAATACTATACAAAAATGGTGAGGCAATGAGCTGAAATTTTTACATCAGTCTTTAAAGGCCAATTTAATTTGTCCACACGTCTTCTCTTGCCTAACGATAACATCTTTGCTGTATGTCCTGCTGTAGCATTGCAGTTCAGATTCATTCTGCTTTTTTGGGTTAATCTTAGATGCCAGATATCTTGGAACCCAGGCTGGAAGAATATTTTATCTTAATTTTATTTCTCCTCTCTTACACTTATTTAAAACATTCAATGAAATATTAAATGTTTTAAAATAACACATCTAACATATATTGATATTAGTTATTAATGACAGTATAAACCCTCAGCTATACAACACACAGGATTTTATTTGTTGGGTTTTTTTTTTTTGACTTAAGCAAAAGAAATTTATTGTCTCACATGTCTCAAAAAAAATTTATTGTCTCGCCTCTCAGAAGTCCTAGACTGATGTGTTGGCAGAGTTGTGTTTTTTTCTAAGGACTGTGAGCAAAAGATCTGTCCAGGCTTCTCTTCTTGGCTTGTAGATATACATCATCTCCATGTGTCTCTTCACCATGTTTCCCATCTGTGTGTTTCTTTTTCCAATTTCCCATATCTAATGTGGTTCTTCATCCTTGTGGTCCAGAGGTGTGTTTCAATCTCACCCCCATGTTCACTCTAGTGTCCTGTCTACGGATATTTGCTGGTTGGTCTTGTGAAGGAGACTAAAGTCAGGAACTACCTACATCAACATTTGATGAGGTCACTATACTCAAAATTTTAAAAATAAAATAGAGCCCATGTTCTTTCCCCTTGACATTTCTCATTGATTCTCATTATGGTATGAACACATGTGACTATAGGAACAAAGAATACAGTGTTCATAATGCCCCAATTTTGAAATTTACATAAGTGGAATATTTATAAATAGCTATTTTTGCTTTCTGCCTTCAAAATTGGCAATCATGAGATCTACTCTGTTCAGACTTTATTATGTAGTTTATTTATTTATTACTGCTGATTTCTTTAGCTTGTTGAAGTATAATTAATACATAGGAATGGATATAAAGTGTACTACATATACAATTGGATAACAAAGGCTTTAGGAACAGAAACCCCCTTCTTCCCCTATGCAAAGTAAGAAATTCTGGTATTAACATTATAGTCAACACTCCACACCCCCAGTTTCACATTTGCAGGTTCAACCAACTACAAATCATGTGGCACTGTAGTATGAACTGAGAAAACTAGTTTATGGGTAGATCTGCACAGTTCAAACCCATGTTGCACAAGGATCACTTGTACTACCATTTCTTTATCTTTTTGTCAATGGATCTTGGTTTTCAGTATTACTTTAAAAAAAGTGAATATTCTTATACATGTTTCTTGCTCCCTTGCTGTCTATATGCCAGGGTTATATTAGGAGGAGACGGCTAGGTTGTAAGATATAAGAAAAGCTGAATTATTTTCCAAAGTAATTGAAAAAGCTACATATGAGTTCCCATTGTTTCTAGTCTTCATTACCACTTGTTTTTCTCATTTGTGTGTGTGTGTGTGTGTGTGTGTGTGTGTGTATGTGTGTGGTGTATTTCAGTACTATTTATTTTTTTTACTTTTTAAATTTAATTTTTATTATAGTTGATTTATAATGTTGCATCAATTTCTTCTGTACAGCAAAGTGCCCCACTTATACATACATAAAGATTCTTTTTTCTCATATTATCTTCCATCATTTTCCATCACAAATAACTAGATATAGTTCCCTGTGCTATATGGCAGGATCTCATTGTTTATCCACTCCAAATGCAATAGATTACATCTACTAACCCCAAACTCCTAGTCCATCCCACTTCCACCCCCACCCCCTTGGCAACCAGATGTCTGTTCTCCATATCTATCAGTTTGTTTCTTTTCTGTAAATAGGTTCATTTGTGCCATGTACTAGATTCCAGATATAAGTGATATTGTGTGGTATTTGTCTTTCTCTTTCTGACACACTTCACTTAATATATGACCTCTCATTCCATCCATGCTTCCACAAGTGGCATTATTTTGTTATTTTTTATGGCTGAGTAGTATATCATTGGGTATATGTACCACATCTTCTTAAACCATTCATCTGTGGTTAGACGATTAGGTTGTTTTCGTGTCTTGGCTATTGTGAGTAGTACTGAAATGAACATAGGAGTGCATGAATCTTTTTGAATGAAAGTCTTGTCTGGATATATGCCCAGGAGTGGGACTGCCGAATCGTATGATAGTTCTATGTTTAGTTTTCTGAGGTACTGCCTACTTGTTTTCCATAGTGGTTGTACCAATTTTCCTTCCCACCAACAGTGTAGGAGGGTTCCCCTTTCTTCATAACCTCTCAAGCATTTGTTATTTGTAGACTTATTAATAGTAGCCATTCTTACCAGTTTGAAATGGTACCTCATTAAAGTTTTAATTTGCATTCCACTAATAATTAGTGATGTTCATTTTTTTCATGTTCCTGCTGGCCATCTGTATGTTTTCTTTGGAGAAATGGCTTTTCAGTTCTTCTGCCCATTTTTCACTTTTTTAAAATTTTTTTGCTGTTGCATTGTATGAGTTTTTTGTATATCTTGGAAATTAAGCCCTTGTCAGTTGCATTGTTTGCAACTATTCTCTCCCATAAAGCTTGTCAGTTTGATTAGGTTCCATTGGTTTATTTTTGTTTTTATTTCTATTGCCTTGGATGACTGACCTAAGAAAACATTTCTAAGGTTGATGTCAGATAATATTTTGCCTATGTTCTCTTCTAGGATTTTGATCGTGTCTTGTCTTATATTTGTCTTTTAAGATATTTTGAGTTTATTTTTGTGCATGGTGTGACAGTGTTTTCCAGTTTCATTGATTTACATGTGGCTGTCCTTTTTTCCCAGCACTACTTGAAGAGACTGTCTTTTTCCCATTTTATAATCTTTCCACCTTTGTTGAAGATTAATTAACCATAGGTGTCTGGGTTTATTTCTGGGTTCACTGTTTTGTTAATTTGTCTGTATGTCTCTTTTTCTACCAGTACCACACAGTCTTGATTACTGTATCTCTGTAATATTGCCTGAAGTCCGGGACAGTTATACCTCCTACTTGGTTTTTGTTCATCAGGATTGCTTTGCCCAGTATGGTACATTTATGGTTCCATATAAATTTTTAGATTGTTTGTTCTAGCTCTGTGAAAATTGTCACGGGTAATTTGATAGGGACTGCATTGAATCTGTAGATAGCTTTGGGTAGTAAGGCCATTGTAACAATATTAATACTTACAATCCAGGCGCATGGACTACCTTTTCATTTCTACTAATCATCTTTAATTTCCTTGAATAGTGTTTTATGGTTCTCAGCATATAGGTCTTTCACTTCCTTGGTCAGGTTTATTCCTAGATATTTAATTTTGGGGGGGTGAAAATTTTAAAAGTATTGCTATTTTTATATTCCTATATTAATATTTTGTTGTGAGTATACAGAAATGAAACCAAGTTCTGAATGTTAATCTTGTATCCTGTTACTTTGCTGAATTCATCAGATTGAGCAGTTTTTGTATGGAGTCCTCCAGATTTTCTATATATAGTATCATGTCATCTGCATAGAGTGACAATTTTACTTCTTCTCTTCCAGTTTGGGTACCTTTTATTTCTTTTGTTTGTCTGTGGCTAGGACTTCTGATACTATGTTGAATAAAAGTGGTGAGAGTGGGCATCATTGCCTTGTTCCAGATTATAGAGGGAAGACTTTCAGCTTTTCTCCATTGAGTGGGGCCACACCCGCAGTATATGGAGATTCCCAGGCTAAGGATTGAATCAGAGCTGTAGCCACCAGCCACACTCACAGCCACAGCAGTGCCAGATCTAAGTCACATTTGTGACTTACACCACAGTTCATGGCAATGCCAGATTCTTAAATGACTGAGGGAGATCAGGAATTGAACCTGAATCCTCATGAATGCTAGTCAGTTTCATTTCTGCTGAGCCACAACTGGAACTCCACAAATGGCTTTTATTATGTTAAAGTATGTTCTTTCTATACCCACATTGGTAAGAGTTTTTATCATGAATGAATGTTGGATTTTTTTTTTCAAATGCTTTTCAGCATTTTTGAGATGATCATGTTGGCTCTGACTTTTCTTTCATTACTGTGGTGTATGACACTGATTTGTGTATGTTGAACCATCCTTGTGAACTTGGGGTGAATCCCACTTGGTCGTGGTATGTATTTTTTATATATTGTTGGATTCAGTTAGCTAAAATTTTGTGAAGAATTTTTATCTATATTCATCAATGATATTGGCCTATAATTTTCTTTTTTGGTAGTATTTTTGTTTTTTTGTAATAGGATGGTGGTGGCTTCACAAAATTTCTTTGGGATTATTCCTTTTTCTTCAACATTTTGGAAAAATTTAAGAAGGATTGATATAATTTCTTATTTATATGTTGGGTTGAATTCTTTTGTGAATCTATATAATCCTGGACTTTTGTTTGTAAGGAATGTTTTTGTTACATATTCGATTTCATTTCTATTGATATGTCTGCTCAGTTGGTCTGTTTCGTCTTGATTCAGTTTTGGTAGGCTCTATGTCCCTAGAAAGTTGTCCCTTTCTTCTAGGTTATAAAATTTGTTGACATTTAATTGTTCGTAATATTATTTTATGTTTTTTTTCTACTTCTGCAGTATCCATTGAGATTTCTCCTTTTTCGTTTCTTGTTTTGAGTTCTTTCTCTCTTCTTCTGGAGGAGTCTGGCCAGAGCTTTGTCAGTTTTGTTCAAAGAACCAGCTGTTGGTTTTATTGATTTTTTTTCAATTGTTTTTTGAATCTCTTTTATTGATTTCCTCTCGAATCTTTATGATTACTTCCTTCTTCTAACTTTAGGTTTTGTTTGTTCTTCTTTTACTAAATCATTTAGGTGGTAAGTTGTTGATTTGAAATTTTTCTTCTTTTTAGAGGAAGGCCTGTATCACTACAAACTTCCCTCTAAAATTGCTTTTTGTGGCATCCCATATATTTTGAATGGTGGTGTTTTCATTATCATTTGTCTCAAGGTGTTGTTTAATTTCCCTTTTGATTTCCTTGTTGACTCATTGGCTTTTTATAGTAGTATGTTGTTTAGTCTCCATGTAGTCAGTTTTCACTCATTTCATTTCCTGTGGTTGATTTCTAGTTTCATGTGATTGTGGTCAGAGAATACACTTGAAATAATTTCTATACTCTTAACTTTGTCGAGTTTAGTTTTGTGCCTCATTATGTGGTTAATTCTTGAGAATTTTCCTTGTGCATTTGAAAAGCATATATATTCTGATTTTTCTTTTTTGGATGTAATATCCTGAAAATACCAATGAAGTCTAACTGTTCTAATGTGTGATTTAGGATCTCTGTTGCCTTTACTGATTTTCTGTCTGGAGGATCTGTCCATTGATGTAAGCAGGATGTTAAAGTCTCATACTATTTTTGTGTTGCCATCAATTTCTCCTTTAATGTCTGTTGGCATTTTTTGTCTGTATTTGGATGCTCCTATATTAGGGTCATATATATTTTTGAGTATAATATCCTCCTCTTGAGTTGATCCTTTTATCATTAAAATGTGTCCTACTTTGTCTTTTTTATGGCCTTACTATGGAAGTCTATTTCATTTGATATGAATATTACAGCTACTGCTTTGTCTCTTCTATTCACATGAAATATCTTTTTCCATACCCTCACTTTAAATTTATATGTGTCCTTTGCCCTATTGTAGGCTCTTTTTTTTTTTAATCCAGTCTGCCACTCTATGTCCTTTGATTGGAGCATTCAATCCATTGACATTTAAGGTAATTATTGATAAATATCTATTTACTAATATTATAAAACTTATTTTCCAGTTGATTCTATGTTTGCTCTTTCTTGCTCAATAAAAAGACTGTTTCCTTTTATTTTATGCTTGCATCTTCTTTTTAGTTTTTGTCAATGTTTTGATTTGTTATTGCCCTATTTTTCAGGCATTTTTTAATGATTTTTATTTTTTTCATAATAGCTGGTTTACAGTGGTCTGTCAGTTTTCTACTGTACAGCAAGGTGACCCAGTTACACATAAATGTATACATTCTTTTTTCTCACATTATCGTGCTCCATCATAAGTGACTAGCTATAGTTCCCAATGCTATACAGCAGGATCTCATTGCTTATCCATTCCAAAGGCAATAGTTTGCATCTATTAACCTCTTCCTATATCTACTTGCTTTAGCCTGATAGTCAAAAAGGCTCAAACACATTTAAAAAAAGCATAGATATTTTACTTTCTTTTCCCACATTTTATGATTTGAGGTCTTTTTTTAAATCATCTTTATGTTTATCTTTCTGCTGTTCCTTGTGTTCATCATCACTTTTACAATAGCTTCCTTTTTTTTCCTTTTAGATCTGTATACTGGAATGTTTAAATGATTATTTTCCAGATGTGATTTCCTCTATCCTATTTCTTTTTATTACTTTTTATTTAGAGGAATCCTTTCAGTATTTGTTTTAGAATAGGTTTGGTATTGCTGTGTTCATTTAGTTTTTGTTTGATGGAAAAGTTATTTCTCCTATTTTAAATGATAATCTTGCTGGGTAGAGCTGGGTGTTTTAATTTGATATATGTGGAAATTCAACCAATGTAAAGAGTTGCAATACATTTTTTTTGGTAATTTGTAAAATTTGGCTTTTCAGCAGAGCATTTGTGTGTTCTTTCTGAAAAGTAGCCAGTGGATCAAATACCATGGCAACTTGAAACCCATAACCATCCAGTTAATAAATTTATCAATGAGATTAATATTCAGAGTTTTTGCTCTGTTTTATATATTCAGTATCTACATGATTTATTATTCAGTTTTAATCACCTACTATATAAAGTTGCAAAAAAGTATAAATATGATTTTAATGATTTGAGAATTTTTGTGTTTCCACAGCAATCCACAAGTTAAAATGTCAGGATTTTTTCATTACATTAGACTGACTGTGAGGTGGGCACAAAAATGAAAAAAATGACATATTTATATTTAATAAGTTAAAGATCAGATGAAAAAAGATGAATTGAACTTACCTTTTTTGTGTGGCCTAAGGGTTTTCTGTTTTCACACTTAGTTCGTATATGTCTGGATGATTATTATTTATTGCTAGAGTGAGAATTTTTCCTAGTTTTCTTCATTGTAATGAAGAAATGATGATAAAATGTCTCTATTTAATAGAGTTACAAATGAAAGGAGCTCCATTAATAGCACTAATACTGAACTTTTAATTTTTTTCAAAATATATTCCAAGTAACATTGTGATTTCTCATAAAACCCATTTTTAAATGTTATATTAGCTGATAACTTGTTTACTTCCTTCTTCAGTTTCATTGATAGCAAAGAATTAGAAATGACCTAATTTTCGAAAAGATTTGTTACCTAGTCATGAAGATCAATCACAAGCTCAATTTATGGGAATTATACCTAAAAGGTTTTATTAAGATTTTTCAAAAGGCCATTAATTGTTCCTCTTAATTCTTTTTCAACTTAGAGGCAACCCTTTTAACCTGATAGACTAAAAATTTATTAGAAGAAAATAAAAACAATTGATCTCAATATACCTTTGTTAGTGGAATATATATTTAAAAACATTTTTGTATCTTATCTCACATTTTAAATATATTTGAATGAAGATCATGTAGTAATAGTTTAACTTATTTAGTTTATAGGAAATAATCGTCACATAACCTAGCTGGCAAAGTCAGTCCTTGTCAAGAAAACAGCCAAATGACATTGACTTTCTGTTAGAATGTAACATAAATGTGTTAATAAGTTCCCCTTTGGCAATCATTGAACTTCTAAATTTCAACACTACAATAGTTATATTCCTAGCGTGATTTGGAGATCTAGTTAAAATAAAAGCTACACCATCAGGATTTTCTGAACTCTCATTTGATCTCATTTTTCTCTCTTTCTCTCTCTCCACGCCCCCACTTCCCCCAAATCTTTCTCTTTCTCATTTGTACCACAGGATTTCTCACCCAAGAGGGATACATTATATTTTACAATTATTTGGGAATAATTTAATATTTTACCACTCCTATACTCCATTTTGGAATAAATTTGGTGAAGGATATTTTGATATAGAGCAAAATGTTACAGTCTTCATGCTTCAAAAAATACTACATATAAGAGGGGAAACAAGGTAATCTTAGAGTGAGATTATGGGGTCCTGGTCTTTTGGTGAAAGACTTTTGACTTCTCCCTTTATCGGGAACATTACCAATTTTATACAACTGGATAATTCTGGATGCATGAGAGATATGGCCCTCTTTTGAACATGTGGAGAAAGGCAAAAGTGAAGAACCACATAAAAAGAGACCATAAATAGTATTCTCCTCCTGATTTTTTTCCTTCTCTTTCAGGAAATTCTTAGCTCTTTTGCTTTTTTTTAAACTTCCAATCAAAATTTACCATTGCTTTGTGAGGATCAACCAAAACCTTTTGGAGATTTTTAGTAGAATAAGATTGTTTAATGTCAATTGAAAATTGATATATTGATACTGAATTTTCTGTTTATGAACATGCTATGTCTTTCCATTTATTTAGGACCTTGCTAATGAGTTACATTTTATAATTGTTGCCCATAAAGGAATTACCCTAGTCTTGAGCTTTGTGTCTATGTATCATGAATTTCTGTTGTTGTTTTTAATGGTATTTTGTTTGTAAGCCCCTGCTTAATAAGTGAGAAATTATGTATCAGGTACCTTTTACAGGTCTCAAGAAAGTTGTAAAATGAGTATAATTTTCAAATATTTAAATTTTATAATTGAACCAGTTCGTTCTAAAGGAAGTTAAGTAACTCTTTAATATTATCTGAAGGGCAGAGATTTGTTCTGAACAAAAATTAATTTCTATGTGTCCTTGGCTATGCCTCACTTTCTAGAAAAACTTCAGTATGTATGGAGAAGACCAAATGTGAATGCATTACAGTATAGTGTTTGTGGTATCAACTGTGGGTTTATAAAAATATAATGAGGACCCAGAGAAGGATTCAAGTAATAGTACTTTCATTGCATACATCAGAAGATATTTAAATTAGATATATGTGATATTATTACATATTTTATAATATGCACATATTATATATATATAATGTAATTATATAAATACATACTAAAATAGACTATAGTATAAATATTAAGTTTGCTTCTGCCTAGCTAAGGTTCCATCAGCTGATTGGGAATTTTGCTTCTTTTTCTAATATACTAAATTGTCTTGTATTACTTATGAGCAAACTCAGAGGACACATCCAAAGAAAAGACCCACATTGCCTGCTACCATTCCTTTTTAATTTTGCAACTTCAGCTTATTTACCCACTCACTATGTGTGGGGACAGTAGTCAAAATTTTCAGTGTTTGTTACAGTTTTGTTCTGAATCATCTTTTCAAGAATGTTTGTGTGACATACATTTTGGAAAATAAACATGGTAGTTTTCTTTGGAGCAGAGGGCAGGTTTGTGTATTTCCCAGTGTAATAAAGATAATGTTTCCCTTCAAGGCAATAATGGAGAAGGTTTTCTTAAAGTCTATTATTAAAAAAAAAACTGTACTTTTCCAAGCTTGGAGCTCCTCAGTTATGACGAAAACCCACACTTATGCAACATCCATCTGAGCTCTGCATCAGTACAGAAATAAGCAAAAAGTGAGTGACGTCACTCACTTTTTGTCTCTGACCCTAGAGTACCATGTCACTTTCTAGCATGTATGAAACTACTGAAGGCTTACTTTTTAGCTAACATATGATGTAAAAATCTCATGTCATTTACAGTTTTAAACAAGGGTGGGAGGAGCTCCTGTTCTAGCTCAGCCAGTTAATAATCTGATATAGTGTCTGTGCAGATGCAGGTTCAATCCTTGGCCTTGCTCAGTGGGTTAAGGATACAGTGCTACCACAAGCTGCAGTGGAGGTCACAGATGTCGCTCAGATATGTGTTGCCATGGCTGTGGCGTAGGCCTGCAGCTGAAGCTCTGATTCCACCCCTAGCCCAGGAACTTCCATATGCCACAGATGCAGCTATAAAAGGAAAAATAAATAAATATAAACAAAGTTGAGAGAAAATAAGTGCAAGTAGAAATACTGCAGAATATTGGAGTTTCCATCGTGGCACAGCAGTTAATGAATCCGACTAGGAACCATGAAGTTGCGGGTTCGATCCCAGGCCTTGCTCAGTGGGTTACCGATCTGGCTTTGCCAGTGAGCTGTGGTGTAGGTCGCAGACATGGCTTGGATCCTGCGTTGCTGTGGCTACGGTGTAGGCTGGCAGCTACAGCTCTGATTAGACACCTAGCCTGGGAACCTCCACATGCCGTGGGTGCGGCCCTAAAATGACAAAAGGCAAAAAAAAAAAAAACAACTGCAGAATATGAATGAGTTATTATTTTACATCATTTTATTATAGGCAGAAATTATTTAATTTCTTAGAAATATTTTCATAAATATATATTCTTAAATAGTTTTTTTCACTAAAAATCCTTTAATAGTGCAGTAATTCTGTAAATGCGCACTATAAAATACTGCATCTAGGAATTCCCTTTGTGGCTCAGTGGAAACTAGGAGCCATGAGAACTCAGGTTTGATCCCTGCCCTAGTTCAGTGCATTAAGGATCCCCCATTGCCGTGAGATGTGGTATAGCCTGCAGATGCGGCTTGTGTCCTTTGTTTCTGTGGTTGTGGTGTAGGTCAGCAGCTGTAGCTCAGATTCAGCCCCTAGCCTGGGAACCGCCATATGCCATGGGTACAGCCCTAAAATACAAAAAATAGATAAATAGAATAAAATAAAATTCTGCATTTCTAAATCCTGAGTCTGTTTTAGTTTTAAGGTTGAATGATATAATTCACTTATGATGTCAATAAATAACTTTTTATAAAAAACTAAAATGGATGAAGATAAAAATAAAAATAAACATCATAATTTCAAGTAGAGGATTTCACATATTTTATGCAGTCATTTTTAAACATATATTTTGTTCATTTGTTGAACTCACGCCTCAAATTTTATTATTAAAATTTATTTATGTCACATCTTGTTTCAGAAAATATATGAATTAAATAAGAACTCACTGTTGATTTTATTTATGCTTTTCCCACGTGCTACCATATCACAAACATTGTAATGTGCAGTTTAGGTGGTTATTAAAAGTTATTCAACTGGTTTACATTATTCTATCAATAATTTATTTAGCTTTTTCTCCTTATTGGAAATATCTATTTTTCCCATATACTTGATAATCACTTTTGTGCATAAATCTATTCACAAATAAGCAAAATGATCAAATAAGTTCCCAAATGTAAAATTGCTTGCTTAACTTTTGAGTATAGTCAAGAACTTTGGTTTATAGTAAAACATTTATTCAGAAATGTGCCTTTTGACCTTTAATATTAAATTAGATCTCAATGATATGGCTGGTGAAAGATAGAGGTTTCACTTAGCTTTATTTAGATTTTCAGTTTGTGAGGTTAAACATGAAAAGTATACTAGTCATTTATTTATGTGTCCACTTTTTCAAATTGTCTGCCCAGCTTTTTCCAGCTGTAAAACAATTCTATTTCTCTCCACCATGATCAATTTCTCTCTCATCTGGTTCCATAAATTATTGAAGAAGTAAAGGAATTGCATACTGAAATAAATCCCATTTATTCATACCTGTAACTACATGTCCCTGAAAAATATGTACATTTTGTGTTCAGATATTTTACCCAGCATAGTGTCCATGAAAATAATTCATGTTATGGCATATTGTTGTCAGTATTTTGCTACTTTTTACTTTTGATTAGTACATTTAATATATAAACATTTTTTCAGTATTGATAGGCATGATGACATTAACATTATAACAACTAGCAATAATGTTTTGCAGTTCATTGTCACAACTGTGCTATAATTACTTTGGTAAATTCTATAATTTAATCTATATTTGATCTATCTATAATCTGCATTTAATCTATATTAATCCATATTTATCTATAATTTATAATTATATGGAACTTGGTTTTAGTCTTAAGTATTCATTTTGCAGTCAGCAGAAATTTTTCTTACTTAAGGTACATGGATGTTTCTACCTGTAAATATACTTTTGAATAAATTGTCAATTCAAAAATTTTAGATAGATAATGTCTCTTTTCAAAGCAAAAATTGAGCAGATTTTCTTACAACGCATCGTAAAATTTTGGTGTTTCCTAAGCTTGAGGTGCCTCAGTTATGATGAAAACCCAGTGCCTGTGCAGCATCCACCTAGGCTGCTCCACATCAGGAGCGGAAATAATGTAAATATGAGTAACAAAATCCCCCTTTTCTGGCCCACAAGTATGACATCATTGGCTGGTGTCTGTGAAATTGTTGAAGGTTTACATGGGATTCTGTACTGTTTGCCCTAAGACTGATTGTCTGTACCCCCTTCCACCCAGATTTATATGTTGAAACCTGATCCCTGCTTTGAGGGTATATGGAGGTGTGTGGCCTTTGGGAGGTGACTAGGAGTGGGATTAGTGTCTTCATAAAAGAGACCACAAGAGCAGCCTTGTATCTTCTGCTATGTGAGGTTACAGCAAAAATGTATCTGTTTGTGAAACAGGAGGCAGGCTTCTATCAGACACGGAATGTGACAGTGCCTTAATCTTAGACCTCCCAGCCTCCAGAACTCTGCAAAATCAATTTCTGTTGTTTGTAAACCACCCAGTCTATGGTATTATGTTAGAGCAGCCTGAATGGACTAAGACATTGCTTAATCTTTCCTAGCAAAAATGGCTCATGTGATTCTAAATGTTTTCAGTTAACATAGCCATTAAACCTGGGTGAAGGGCAGGCTTAGCAGACAACCCCTAAAAAGGACAAACACATTATAATCACTTCATAGGTAGTAGCCATTCCAAATACACATTAAGGTAAAGGTTATGTAATCCCTGAAGAACCTCTCCAGTCATACCTTGAAGTTTATAACTTTACATTACATTTGTTCTCCTCTGTATGGCATCTCCAAACCCATATAGTTTCAAGTTTTAATCTTTTAGCACTGTCCCTATATTCCACAATATTTACTGTCCAGTAAACACCACTGTCTTAAAATTCGGAGTTATGGATATCACTTGTAGGCCACTTCACCCAAATCACTGCCCCTTTTCCTGAGTCCTCTGATGGTAGCCCTAATTTCTGCAGTTCAACAGGAAGAAGGTGTACTTCTGGTTTACTATACTGCCAGAGTGAAGAAATCCCAAAAACTTCCAGTAGGCACTCTTATAATATTAACCTTTTATCCATGGGTCAGAGAGCCAAAATGGAAATTCTAAAAACTGTGTAATAAACCTATCTCAACTATCCAGTCAGGAAGGAACCACAACTGAGTCCACTACTTGATCCTACTGGAGTTGAATTTGGACCAAAGCTCCATCTATCACTTGACACCAAAAGGATAAACTTTGCCTAATGAGCTATGGTGGCATTTTTGTGTTTAGGAATGAATGTCAACTCAGAGCCGGTGTGAACTAAACTTTGAACAGTCTCAGTATTTTTTGTTCCCAAGCACACAGTCATTCTAGTAAATTACCTAAAGGGGAAAGCTTAGAGTAGGTTTATGTTCTACATTGTGATGCTGCTGCAGGGTCTTTCCTCAAATGGACCTATCTTCTCTTTTTATTTTTAATTAGACCATTTTTGAACGGTTAGATAGTTACAGAAAAATTTACAGTAATAATACAGATTTATAACCCTTCACACAAATTTCCCCTATTGTTGACATATTAATTTGTGTGGTTTATTTGTTACAAATAATGAACTGACATATATTTTTATTAACTAAAGTCATATTCTATTCAGATTTCCTTTGTTTTTACTTTTCTGTTCCATTGTATCATCTGAGATAACACATTACAGTTGGCTGTGTGTGTTTTTAAGTTCCTCTTGGTTGTGACAGTATCTCAGAATTTCCTTGTATTTGATGACCTTGACAGTTTATAGAAATACTGGTTGGGTATAGTTAGGATATGTTACTGAAAGTTGTCTGATATTTTCTTATGGTTATAATGAAGATATAGATTTGGGATAAACAAGGAAAAGTACCATTTTGTCACTCATGTGAAGGGTACAAACATCAACATGATTTATCAACGTTGATGTGACCTTGATTACTTGAATGTAGAAGCATTCATCAGATTTCTCCACTACATAATTATTGCCCCCCTATTTTATCTTCACTCTTTAAAAAAATTTTTTTTTGGTCTTTTTAGGACCTCACTCAGGGTATATGGAAGTTCCCAGGCTAGGGGTCAAATCAGAGCTGTAGCTTCCAGCCTATACCACAGACAGAGCAACACAGAATCAGAGCTGCATCTGTGACCTACACCAGAGCTCATGGAACCACCAGGTCCTTAACTCACTAAGCGAGGCTAGGGATCAAACCCACATCCTCATGGTATTAGTTGGGTTCATTACCACCAAGCCATGATGGGAATTCCCCGTCCTTTACTGTCAAAGATGAAGGAATTATGTGTAACCCCCCACTAGCAAGTGGGGAGTTATACTACTTATTAAGCGTGGGATGAAGTATCCATAGAGATTATTTGAAATTCATCTACATGGAAGATTTCCATTTTCTCTCTTCTCCCATATGAACTCATGAATATTTACTTTATACTTTGAGTTAGAATTCAATACCACTTTTATTAGTGGTTGCCCAAATAGTTCTAGCTTTAACCACAGGAAATTTTCAAGTGGCTCCTGCATGCCATTCCTATACTAATCATGACAGCTTTTTGAGCAATTCCTTACTTGATAGCACTACAACATGTTCCAGACTCATCTTGGATATTTCCTGCATTGGACCTGTAATCAATTTCTCAAAGAAGCCCTAGGTTTGTGTATTGCTGCTGAAAGATCATAGTTTCTAGGCCCTTTCATCACCAAATGCCAAGAAATATAGGTGTGTATACTAACCTGTACAGATACATATATCTATAAATATTTATATAGGAAACATGTATCTATATTAAGCTAAATACAAGTTCTTACTATCTCCAACGCTATCCATTACAACATGGATCATTCTAACATCTTCCACTTATCTATAAATTTCCACTCCAGTAGCAAAACATGGCTCTCACAGTCACTCATCCATTTATTTTATTGGTCAGTATGAGCATAACAATCAGTCCATGTCCAGCAGTATCAGACTTGTTAACCTGTATCTTCATGGAGAATATTTTTTTCAAGTAATAGACAGATTTCGTGCAGCCCCTTTTGACTGTAGTATTATGAACTCCATTCATTGCCAAAGTCACTTAGCTCAGTACTTTTCCCCCAACTCCATTTAATGCAATTGTTTAATTCACGTATAGTGCAAGTACATTTTCTTCTCACGGTGTGCATTCTTTCTGGGGATCCTACAACATCCTAAATTTTGTTTTCTTTTAAACTAAATGCCCAAAGTTGCTTTTTGCTATTAAATTCTAAGGATTTTTACAAATGTGTAACATTTCTTTCACTTAGTGAAATATATTTTTAGAGTTCCTCCGTGATAAAAGTCATTTCTTGTTATTGCTGAACAATATTCATTCCATTTGAGTTCCACAGTTTATTTAATCATCTTTGAAATGACACTTGTTTCCAGTTTGGGGTGCTATCAACAGTTTAAATATTTCACTTTTTTTCTTTTTGCATGGTTTCTGATGTGAGGTCTGGCATATTCCTTAGCCTGCTTTCACTTTTGGTAATGTAGGATTTTTTTCTGTGCTTTTTTCAAGATTTTCTCACTCTCTGGTTTTATGGAGTTTACTTATTTATTTTTTAATTGAAGTATATTTGATTTACAATATTTCTTCAATTTCCACTGTACAACAAGATGACTCAATCACACACAGTTCCCTATGCTGTACATTAGGGACTTATGGCCCATCCGTTCCAAATATAACAGTTTGCATCTGCAAGCCCGGAACTGCCATCCATCCCACTCCCTCCCCACTGGAAACCACAAGTCTGCACTTCTTGGCCATTCTGTATTTATGTTTTATAGATAGGATTGCCTTGCCATATTTTAGATTCCACAAATAAGTGATATAATATGGTATTTATCTTTTTCTTTCTGGCTTACTCCACTTAGTATGGAAATCACTAGTTCTATCCAGGTTGATTCAATGGCATTATTTTGTCTTTTTATGGCTGAGTAGTATTCCATTGAATCTATGTACCATATATTCTTAATCCATTCATCTTTCAATGGACATTTAGGTTGTTTTCAGTTCTTGGCTATTGTGACTACTTTTGCAATGAACATAGGGGTTCATGCATCTTTATTTTTTCTTTTCTCTCTTTCTTTTCTTTTTTTTTAGAGCCACATCTGCAGCATATGGAAGTTCCCAGGCTAGGGGTCGAATTGGAGCTGCAGCTGCCAGCCAATGCCACAGTCATATCAACATGGAATCTGAACCTCATCTGTGACCTGTATCCCAATACACCACAGCTCATGGTAATACCAGATCCTTAACCCAGTGAGCAAGGCCAAGGATCGAGCCTGCTTCTTCCTGGATAATACTCAGCTTAGTAGCCTACTGAGCCACAATATGAACTCCCACACGTACCTTTTTCAATGAAAGTTTTGTCTGGATATTGCCCAGGGGTGGGATTGCTGGTTCATACAGTAATTCTATATTTAGTTTTCTGAGGTACCTCCATATTCTTTGCCATAGTAGTTGTACAACTTTACATTCCCACCAATAGTGAAGGAAGATACATTTTTTTCCACACCCTATTCAGCATTAGTTATATGTTGACTTCTTAATGGGGGCCATTCCAACTAGTGTTAGATGGTACCTCATGTAGTTTTGATTTCTATTTCTCTAATAATTAGTGAGGTTGAACATGTTTTCGTGTGCATTGCCATCTGTATGTCTTCTTTGAGTAATTTATTCTCCAAAAGTCTATTTAAGTCTTCTGCCCATTTTTCAATTGTTTTTTTCTTTTTCTTTGTTTTGAGTTGTGTAAGATGTTTGTGTATTTTGGATATTAGGCCCTTGTTTGTTGCATCTTTTGCAAAGATTTTCTCTCCTTGTGTGAGTTTTCTTTTCATTTTTTAGTGGTTTAATTTGCTGTGAAAAACATTTTGAGTTTAATTATATCCAATTTGTTTGTGTCTTTATTGTCATTACACTAGGAGGTGGATGAAACAAGATGTTGCTTGGTTTATGCCAAAGAGAGTTCTGCCAGTTTTTCTCTAGAGTTTTATAGTGTCTGCCCTTATATTTAGGTATTTAATCCATTTTGAGTTTATTTTTTGTGTGGTATTAGATAGTGTTCTGTTTTCATTCTTTTACATGTAGTTTTCCAGTTTTCCCCACACCATTTATTGAAGAGGCTATCTTTCTTCCTTTGTATGTTCTTTCTTCCTTTGTCATAAATTAGTTGGTCATAGGTTCTTGAGTTTATTTCTAGGTTTTCTATCCTGTTCCATTGATCTATATTTCTATTTTGGTTCCAGTACCATATTGTTTTGATAACAATAGCTTTGTAAAATTATTTAAAATCAGGAAGTTGGATTCCTCCATTTTTATTTTTCTTCTTCAATATTGCTTTGACTATTCAGGTTCTCTTGTATTTCCATACATATTTAAAAATGTGTTTTAGTTCAGTGAAGAATGTCCTTGGTAATTTAAAAGGGATTGTACTGAATCTGTAGATGGTCTTGGGTAGTATAGTAATTTTGACAATATTGATTCTTCCAGTCCAAGAATATGGTATATCTTTCCATCTATTTGTGTGACCTTTGATTTATTTCATCAAAGTTTTATAGTTTTCAAGTATAGGTAATTTGTCTCTTTAGCTAGGTTTATTCCTAGGTATTTCATTCATTTTGATGCAATTGTAAATGGAATGGTTTCTCTGATTTCTCTTTCTGATCTTTCATTATTAATATGTAAAAATGCAATTGATTTCTGTGTAGTAATTTTGTATCCTGCAACTTTGCCAAATTCATTGATGAGTCTAACAGTTTTCTGGTGCTGTCTTTAGGGTTTTCTAAATACAGTATCATGTCATCTGCAAATAGAGATGGTTATACCTCTTCTTTTTCAAATTGGATTCTTTTTATTTCTTTTTCTATGATTTCTATGGCTAGGACTTCCAAAATTATGCTGAATAATAGTGCTGAAAGTGGATGTACTTGTATTTTTCCTGATCTTAACTGAAATGTTTTCAGTTTTTCACCATTAAGAATAATGTTAGCTATGGGTTTTTTATATGTGGTTTTTATTATGTTCAGAAAGGTTCCCTCTATGCCCACTCTCTAGAATATTTTTATTTTTTTGCTTGTTTGTTTTTGGGACTACACCTGCGGCATATGGAGGTTCCCAGGCTACAGGTCAAATTGGAGCTGTAGCCACCAGCCTACACCACAGCCACAGCAATGCTAGATCTGAGCCATGTCTGTGACCTACACCATAGCTCACGGCAATACCGGATTGTTAACCCACTGAGCAAGGCCAGGGATCAAACCCGCAACCTCATGGTTCCTAGCTGGATTCGTTAACTGCTGCACCATGATGGGAACTCCTCTGGAATATTTTTATTAGAAGGGGTTCTGACTTTGTCATAAAACATTTCTGCATCTATTGAGATGATCATATGTTTTTTTTTAATTTCTTATTATAGTTGATTTACAATGTTCTGTCAATTTCTACTGTACAGAAAAGTGACCCAGTTTTACATATATATACATTCTTTTTCTCACATTATCCTCCTTCATGTTCCATCACAAGTGATTAGATATAATTACCTGTGCCGTACAGCAGGATATAATTGTTTATCCACTCCAAAGGTTATGGTTCTCATCTAATAAAACCAAACTCCCAGTCCACCCCACTCCCTCTCCCTTGGCAAGGAGAATTCTTTTCTCTGTATTCATGCTTTTTTTTTTTCTCTGTAGATAAGTTCCTTTGTGCCATGTATTAGATTCCAGATATAAGTGATATCATATAGTATTTGTTTTTGTCTTTCTGACTTACTTCACTTAGTATGAGAGTCTCTTTTTCCATTTCTGTTGCTGCAAGTATTTTGCATTATTTTGTGCTCTTTTATGGCTGAGTATTATTCCATTAGGTGTATGTACCACATCTTCTTAATCCATTCATCTGTCATTGGATATTTAATTTGTTTCCATGCCTTAGCTATTGTGAATAGCGCTGCAGTGAACATAGGGGTGCATGTATCTTTTGGAATGAAAGTTTTGCTTGGATATATGACCAGGAGTGGGATTTCTGGATCATATTGTAGTTCTATATATGTATTTTTTTTTTATTTTTCACTTGTTTGATGTGGTGTATCCCACTGATTAATTTGTGAATATTGAAGAATCCTTGGGAGAAATCCCACTTGATCATGGTGTATGATGCTTTTAATACATATTCAGATTTGGTTTGCTAGCATTTTTTAAGGGTTTTTGCATCTATGTTCTTCTGTGATTTGGTGTGTAATTTTTTTTTTGTGGTATGCTTGTCTGGTTTTGGTGTCACAGTGATGGCAGCCTCATAGAATGATCTTTGGAGTGTTCGTTCCTCCACTCTTTTTTGAAAGAATGGAGGAATAAGAGGTATTAACTCTTATCTCAATGTTTGATAGAATTCACCTGTGTAGCCTTCATGTCCTGGACTTTTGTTTTTTGGAAGATTTTTTAATCACATTTTCAATTTTGGTACTTGTGATTGGTCTGTTCAAATTTTCAATTTATTCCCGGTTCAGTCTTAGTAGCTTGTTTCTTTGTAAGAATCTGTCCATTTCTTCTAGGTTGTCCATTTCATTGGCATATGGTTGCTTATAGTAGTTTCTTATGATCCTTCTGTTTCTGTGGAGTCAGTTGTAATTTCTTTTTTCATTTTTCATTTTATTGATTTGAGCTCTCTCCCTTTTCTTCTTGATGAGTCTGGCTAAGGGTTTATCAATTTTATTGCTCTGTTCAAAGAACAAAATTTTGGTTTCATTGATCTTTATTGTCTTTTTGTGTGTGCCTATTTCATATATTTCTGCTCTGATCTTTATGATTTATTTCCTTCCTTCCACTGTCTATTCTTCCTTCTCTAGTTGTTTTAGGTATAAGGTTAGATTGTTTATTTGAGCTTTTTCTTGTTTCCTAAGATCAGGTTTTATTGCTAGCAACTTCCCTCTCAGAACTACTTTTGCTGTGTCCCAAAAGGGTTGGGTTGTTTTATCTTCTCGTCATCTGTCTCTAAGTATATTTTGATTTCCTCTTTGATTTCTTCAATGATCAATTTGTTGTTCCATAGCATATTGTTTAGCTTCTAGGAGTTTGTGTTTTTGCTGTTTTCTTCTTGTAGTTGATTTCTAGTCTCATAGAATTGTGGTTGGAGAAAATGTATTGGATAATTTCAACTTTTTTACAAATTTACCTAGTCTTGATCTGTGGCCTAGGATTTGATCTAACCTGGAGAATGTTCCATGTATATTTGAGAAGACTGTATATCCTGCTGCTTTGGGATGGAAAGTTCTATAAATATCAGTTAACTCTATCTGGTCCAGGGTGTTATTTAAGGCCTGTCTTTCCTTGTTGATTCTCTGGATACTCTGTCCCTTGATGTAAGTGGGGCATTAAAGTCCCCCACTATTTTTGTGTTGCTGTTGATTTCTCCTTTTATGGCTATCAGCAGTTGCCTTACATATTGTGGTGCTCCTATATTAGGTGCATATCTATTTACAGTTATTATATCTTCTTTTTGTGATTGATCCTTTTATCATTATGTAATGTCCTTCTTTGTCTCCTGTGATTTTCTTTAAAGTCTATTTTTGAACGAATATTTCTACTCCTGTTTTCCTTTGATTTCCATTTGCATGTAATATCTTCTTCCATGCCCTCACTTTCAGTCTGTATGTGTCCTTGGGTCTGAAGTGGGTCTGTTGTAAACAGAATATATATGAGTCTTGTTTGTGTATCCACCCATCTTTAAATGTGATATGACTAGATGAAAAATTATTAATATATACCCTGCTTGGTGTTCTGTGTGGTTCCTCAATCTATAGTTTGCTGTAAATAAATTGTCAAATTTAATTAATTTTAAAAGTTCTCAGTCATTAGCATTTCAGATATTTCTTCTGCTTTTTCTTCTTTTGTATTCCTCATATAAATACTACAGGCATACCTTATTTTATTATGCTTGGTTTTATTGTGCTTCACAGATTTTTTTTTTTTTTTTGTGTGTGTGTGTGTGTGTGTGTATGAACTCTGCATGACCTAAATCTATCAGCACTATTTTCCCAATAGCATTTTCTTACTTCATGTCTTGATATATTAATATATTCATGTATTGATGGCTTTGAGTGGTATGGAAATTTTAATAGTATTCTTCTCGATTATGAAGATTGGATAGCTTTTCATTTATTTGTATTTTCAGTCTTTTTCATCAAAGTCTTATATTTTGCAGTCTACCAAACTTTCATCTATTGGCTAAATTTATCCAAAAGTACTTTATTCTTTTTGATATTTTTGTGAATATGATTATTTATTTCATTTTCAGGTGTTTTGTTGTTACTACACAGAAACAACTGATTTCTGTATATTGATTTTTTTTTACAGCAACTCTTCTCTTTTTGTTGATTGGTTCCAATGTTTTCTTGGTAGAGTTTTCAAGATTTTCTATGTATAAAAGCATGTAATCTGAAGAGGTAATTTTAGCTATTCTTTAACAATATAGATAACTTTTGTTTCTGTCTCTTGCCTGATTGCTCCAGCTAGGAATTCCAGTACTATACTGAATAGAGTTGGTGAGAGTGGGCACCCCTGTCTTGCTTCAATCTTTGAAGTTTCCTGTGCTAAAACCCATGAATGTATCTGGGCCTCACTAAGCGTAGGTTCCTAGAATTTTCTCACTATAAAGCTAGTCTCCATTCAACCTCCAGCAACTTGTCAAAATTGCTACTTAAGTGTTCCTAACAGTACTTGGCTCAAGCAGTTTCTGCTCCAAGTAAGTTGATCTGAGTTTCTCTGTATTTTCTTGTCCTTTCAAATTAATGTTGTCAGTTTGTCCTGTGACACTGGTTCTCTGATGAGTTTAAGAAGAGTTGTTGATTTTGATTTGTTTAGAATATTTTCTTATTGAAGGAATCATAGGTGTTGATTTCTAAGCTTGTTAAATATCATATATGAAACTAGAAACCCGGACATATATTTTTTTAATTAGTATGATCATACTCTGGCTTCCATTTTAAACAAGGACTTGTAAGCTTAATTATGTGACTGAGTCTGAAATTTTGATGAAACATCAAGACTCTCTGTTATGGAAACTTGGGTGGTGATCTGGTCAACACACATATTTGTTGGTGATGTTGATTTTAGCTGTGTAGCTCAAGCAATATCGTAGTATGCTAATCATTTCTTTCACTCCCAGGGACAGTATGATCAATTATCCAGCTCCAGAGATCCCAGAGGCCAAAATTTTATGATTAATGGTACGATCCTACTGTTCTTTGTGGTAAATTAACCCCTCCGTTCAGTGATTATGTGCTGCCTTGTGCCCTCCACTACAAAGTGATCCAGTCATCTCCAAAGAAATGTGGGAGCCCATTTTAGTAGCATCATTCCCTCATGGTCATACTTCACCCACAGAGGAAAATAATGAGGATGTAGGTGTTCCCCTCACTAATGTGTATTTCATAAGCTTAGTGAAGGGAATGTCTTCTCTGTGTTCTTATGTCATTGAGGGTTGGTATGAGGACTGCAGAAATTAAATCATCCCATCATTCTTGTCTCCTGATATCTGACTCTTTTATCCACATAATACCTGGGAAGTTCTATCCTATCAACCTCACTAAAAGTATGTTACCTTTAAGTCCAAGTTTTAGTCAAACAAAAAAGTAGTTGCTAGAGCTATTTTCAGCTGCACAAGATAATATATTAAATCAAGAAACTCTAATAAGGACATGTCCTAATATTTTATTCTAACCTCCTCAGTCTAACATCCTTAGAATCAACTCTCACACCTACTGCCAAAGTTTCTGTTGACATATATTTGAAAAAGTTTTGGAACTGTTTGTGTATAAGCTATTTCCTCTTGGGTCATAGTATGTTTCTGGCCCCCTGGATCATGGAAATACTTGATTTAAGCTATAGATCTAGTGCCAACGGGGGGTGATGGTGGTAGGTTTAAAGAAATAGCTGTCTCCTTACAAGATATATGCCCAAGGTAAGATTAAAAGAGAGTTTTCATTAAAAGAAGGCAAATCTCCTTAGACAGAGATGGACAGCTGCTTTCTCTGGCAGAGAAGCTCAGGGTGACAGTGCACAATATTTTCAGATTCATGGAGCCCATCATATGACTTTATTCTAAGTGTCATGGCCCTTATGCTTCCTAAGCAAATTCCCTAACTTTCATATGAGAAACTGAGAAAGATTATAAATTAAATAAGCATTCTAATTTTCAAACCAGTACAATTAAAATTTATATTTAATGGTAAAAGAAAAAAATAGCTCTGAGCCTTCAAAAAATAAGAGTTTATTCTGATGTTATAGTGGAAGTTATCTGGCTCTGAAATCATGACTTGAACTGATAATTTAATAATCATCACATATATCACATATAACCATATAACACACATCACATGTAACACATTTCCATATATCACAATTAACCACAAGTAACAATCTGATTCATTTTGATGCCAGAATAAATCATTATTATTATCACATCTTCCATAAGCAAGATGTTCAGCAATACCATGACTAAACGAATATAAAAATTCTATAACTGAGGAATAGTCTCTTAGGACCACTATTAGCACCAATTTTATATAAGGAAAAATCCTCTTACAAGACAGAAACCATACTAATATTTTAATCAGGCAGATTTAGATTTGCTAAAACATAACTTCTTCAGTGAGATATTCTTTTAACACCTATTTAAAATTGCAGTCTCAGGCACTGCCTAGTTACCAGTTGATTTATTTTCCTCCAAAATTCTTAATACCATTTACAAATATATTTTATTAATTTTTATAGGTGCTTTATTACACTGAAATGTAAGTGCCCCAATGTCAGAGATGTTGGCATGTTTTGTGCACTGCATTACTCCCATCACCTAGAACTGTGCCTGTGAAATGGCAATTCTTAGGAAACATTTGTCAAAGACATTGAACAAACTCCTTCCAAATAAAGGAGTTCCTCCTGTAGGAGACACTTGGATTTCCTTCTGAGAATTAGGGCAAATTATAATCCTAAAATGTTTAAGAGGCATACATTTATATTTAGAAGTATGATGAGTTATTTTCATGGGAGGTTATTCTAAGAGAAATGATATTGCCTTTATAATGGTTTTCAGCTTTAAATATTAAAAGCATTTTTTGTGGGGATGCATGATTTTTTCTTCTACCATTTAATAAAATGTAAAGAGGCTTTTAAAATGTTTAAATTATATTAGAAATAACATTGAAATGTGATTGTAAAGAGTTGATGATATTGCAATGATGTTGTACATTTAGTGTATGTTTATAGGCTTTTAGCTTCACTAAGCAAACTGTTATTTCTGACATTGAAAATTAATGTGTTCTTACATCTACTTTAGAAAAGTATTCCATCTGCACATTGGTTATATTTGTCTTTCTGTTTATGTCCTGGCCTTCCTGCCCAGGGCAAAAGGAGTTAAAAGAGCTAGAAATGGTATTTATTACAAAGAGTAATCAACCATAAAGACTATAATTGAACACACAAATGTAGTCATTGCGTGATTAATTACTTTGGAAAATCAGCCTCCTACATATATCATAAAAATATTCAAAGGAGCTAGAACAGAATGTATAAAAACCAGGAATGTCATCATCTTCAGCAAAATCATTACCCTTCTGTGGCTTATTTTTTATTTTTTTCAGTATTTTTTACTTTTCTCCACTTTTCTGCCCTCTAATCCTCTATATTGGTGACATTTTAAGAAAAGTGCTTTGATGACTAAATGGTAGCAATGAAGTCATTGGCTGAGGCAAAGTTTTTTTTCAAGTTTTTGTCACACACAAAACATTAAACTCAGTGGTTTAGCTGGCAACATATGTACCTATTGTTGACTGACAGATCACTGAACTACTTTCTAACATTTCTATAATGCCATATTTTAGTAGGGAGTAGATCAAAATATTTTTTAAGCTAAAACATATTCAATGCCCTATACAAGACTCTAGAAAAACAATGGAGAAAGTAATGTCAGATATGATGAAAACTGAGAGGGTTTATTTGGCTCTGGCTGTTCTCATGCCTGCATATAAAGCCTAGAATTTCTGAACCCATCCTATAAACTTGAATCAGTCAGAGGGGGAGAAAACTGTCCTACTTCAGATGACAGATCAGAAAAGTGAAAATAACTCAGCTCTTGAATGACATTGTTAAGCTATAGAGTCAGTTAAAGGTAGAATGTGTCCTGAATTTGGACATTGATTCTTCTCTGGCTCACTCTCCTGCTAAAAAACCTATGAAGTCCCTCATTAGATCTATGCTGTTAATAAAATCATTTAACTTTACATTTATAGAAAGCAGGCATCTACCTTGGACTTATTTTTCACAATATAAGTCAAAGTAAATTTTATATATTCTCATCCCTCCAATCAAACTACTTATTTTCATCTAAAATTTATATTTGTGCTTTGATTGAAATACCCATTGGATGGTATACCATTTTTCTTATCAATTTAGTAAGACTATGAGTATTCATTTCTCTAACAAGCCTTTCCAATGATGCTTGCCTGAGGACTGGACATTTCATTCAAATTGGGTCATATTAATTCCTCTTTGGATTCTAGAAATGACTTTTTAAAAATTACACTCAATCTTACTCTTCCATTATGTCACAAAGATATATTTCTGACGTGTTGGTGACCACAATTTTATTCAGAAAGATTTAAGAAACTATGGGCATTGAAGTTAATTAAAGATAAAAGTAGCAGAATTAGACCTGCAATAATACAGCAATTTGAAAGAGTACATTACACATTACGTATTGTCACATATTGAAACCATGTTACACATTGAAAAAGAGCAATCAGAAAAAACTTAAGGGCTATATGGTTGAATATGAAACTATTGTTTTTTCTTTTTTAGGACCACACCCATGGTGTGGAAGTTCCCAGGCTAGGGGTCGAATGGGAGCTGTAACTTCTGGCCTACACCACAGCCACAGCAATGCCAGATCTGAGCCTCATCTGTGACCTACACCACAGCTCAGGGCAGTGCTGGATCCTTAACCCACTGAGCGAGGTCAGGAATCAAACCCACATCCTCATGGATCTTAGGTTTGTTAACTGCTGAGCCATGAAGGGAATTCCCAAATATGAAAAAATTAATTTTATATTTTTTAATTTTATTGAATAATTAAAAATATAAAATTACATATATTTAAAGTAGTTCGATATGCATATATATTGCAGAATGGTTACCAGCATCGAGATAATTAATACATATATCTCACATACTTAACATATAATTAAAATAGGTAATTCTTTTTTGTGGTGAGAATGTTTCTGATCTACATTCAAAACTTTCAGGTATATGATACCATATTATTAACTATAACACTATGCTATACGTGAGGTCCTCTTCTTCTAACAAAAAATTGCGCCCTTTGACTTCCAACACCCTATTTCTCCCATTCCCAAGCTACTGGCAACCACCATTTTTTGTTCTGTTACTATAAAATCAGTTCGTTTTATTATTCCATGATACTACATATAAGTGATACTATACAGTATTTGTCTTATTTCTGGGTCATTGCAGTTAGCACGATGCCCTCTAGATTCATCCATATTGTAGCAAATGGCAGAATTTCCTTTTTTTATGACTGAATATGACTGAACAATAATTCTATCATATATGATATATATATAAATTTATATATATATGTAAATACACACAAACTCACCATCAAATGACACTTAGTTTCTAAATTCTGGCTATTGTGAAGAATGCTATAGTAAATATGGGTGAGATGAAAATTTCCATTGCTTCAGATATATACCCAGGAGTGGAATTATTGTATCATATGGCAGTTCAAATTTTATATTTTGTGATTAAAAGATTGGTTTTCCATAATGGCTGTACTGTTTTACATTCCCACCAATAGCACAATGATTCCCCTTTCTCTGCATTCTAACCAGCATTTGTTATCTATTGTCTTTTGATGATAATCATCCTAACAGGTGTGAAGTGATATTTCAATGTGAGGTTTTGATTTGCAACTCTTAATTAGTAATGTTGTACATCTTAACATAGACATACAGGCCATTTGAGTATCTTCTTTGGAAAAATACTCATTCAGGTTCTTTTCTTTTTAAATTGGATTATTTGCAGATTTTGCTATTGAGTTTTATGAATGGCTTACATAGTTTTGATATTAACTCCTTATAAGATGTAAATAGGCATGTAGACCAGTGGAATAGAGACCTGAAATAAGCCCACGTATTTATAGTCCACTAAGTTTCAACAATGGTACCAGGAACATACAATGAAGAGAGAGCACTTAGAAAATTGGATATCCATGTGCCAAAAAAAAAAAGGAAAAGAAAGAAATAGGATTTTTGTTTTACACCACTTACAAATATCAACTTGAAATGAATCAAAGACTTAAAACCATAAGATAAGAGGGCAAAAAAACTAAAATTATCATGTACTTTTTTATAGGACAGTAATGGAAAAGGTAAATAAATAAAATGAAAAGGCCATCTATGGAATATAAACAATTTTTAAATAAGGTCAAAGCAACCTTCTAAAGTAAAGAATATATTCATTACAAAGTGGAAATATAAACCTCAGTGGATTTGACCAAGAGTTAACTAGACATAACTATGAATAGAAATGATACATTCTGAAGAAATCTCCAAAATGCATCACGGAGATAAGATACATGAAAACTCAAAGTATCTTAAGAGGATTTCCCATCATGGCTCAGCAGAAATGAATCTGACTAGCGTCCATGAGGATGCGGGTTCGATCCCTGGCCTCACTCAGTGAGTTGAGGATCAGACTTAAGGATCTGGCATTGCCATGAGCTGTGTTGTAGGTTGCAGGCACGGCTCAGATCCTGCATTGCTGAGGCTGTGGTGTAGGCTGGCAGCTACAGCTCAGATCTGACTCCTAGGCTGGGAACCTCCATATGCTGTGAGTACAGACCTAAAAAGACAAAAAAACAGTGTCTTAATAGAAAGACTGAAAAAAAACTGAATAAAGCAATAGGAATTGAAGAAGTAAACTGAGAATCAGAAAAAATCCATCCATATTTAAAGAGAAATTGGTATATATATATTTTAAAGTGCTGAAAAAAGAAGACTTTTCAGATTGAAGAAACATATCAAGTTCTGAGGAAGACTAATAAGATATTTTCCACTGAAAAAGAACCAAGATAACATAGTAAATCAATGACAAATCTAAACAGCTACCACAGAATAGAGAAAATACAGATTACACTGAAGAAAATAAAGTTGGACTAAATATAGACTTCTAATTATTAATAAAAGATGCCAAAAGATCATGAAATATGTTCAAAGTTTTGTAAAAAAATTAATTTCCTGCCTAGAGTTTTACACTGGAGGAAAATACACATTTAGATGAACAAGTGGAGAGAGGGTTTAGCCCCTCAAGGATGATTTTAAAAGATTAAAAACATATTCCACTTTAAATTCAAAGGACTGAAAAACTAGGAGTTCCCATTGTGGCTCAGCAGAAACGAATTCGACTAGGAACGATGAGGTTGAAGGTTTGATCCCTGGCTTCGCTCAGTGGGTTAAGGATCTGGCATTGCCCTGAGCTGTGGTGTAGGTCGCAGACGTGACTTGGATCTGTCATTGCTGTGGCTGTGGTGTAGGCCTGCAGCTACAACTCCAATTAGATCCCTGACCTGGGAATTTCTATATGCTGCAGGTGCAGCCCCGAGAAAAATAAAGGAAAGAAAAAGAAAAAAAAGGGACTGAAAAATTAAAACTGTTAATGAACAAAAATTGCCAAAACATATTGGTATGTATAAATTACCAATATGTAAGAATGTAAATAATACTAGGTGTTTAAGGTTGAAAAAAGTCAACCTTTAACATTTTTGTAATGTTGTGTTCTAGATATTGTGATTATGTATCCTACAAAAAAGTACACAATACCAGAAAATACTTTAAAATATTATAAATTCATACCTGAACTTTTATGGCCACACCCATGACATATGGAAATTCCTGGCCCAAAGATTTAAATCTGAGCTGCAACTGTGACCTATACCAGATCTTTTAACTCACTGTGCCAGGCTAGGTATCAAACACACACCTCACAGCAACCTAAGCTGCTGTAGTAGGATTTTTAACCCACTGTGCTACAGTGGGAACTTCCCTACCTGAAATAATGACAAAGAAAGGGAAATCTGAAGTGCCTAAAGGATGAAACATCTGAAATATAGAAACTGCATTGCATTCCTTAAAATTTTAGAATCTATTTAAATAAAGATCAAGAGAGATATAAAAAGCAGACATTTCTTTCTTCCTCTTTGATGATGTAGACTTCTGCCTTTTTAAATCAATGCAGTGAATACAACCCCAATCTTGTTAGGATTATGGTAGTTTATGGTGTTTATTTTACCACCTCTTCTCATATTAATTAGTTTTTAAAACTTTACTACCTCTTAAAATTTTTGCTGTGCTCATCGTTTTGAATAATCTGTACATTCCTTATATTTTTTAAGCTGATAGTATTTCATTAATAGATTTTTAAATAGGGGTTTACACATAGAATATTTTCTCAGTCATTATTTTGAAAATGCTTTTATTTTGTTCACAGCCTTGTATGGTAATTTTGTTAGATATAAAATTCCTGGTAGAGAGTTATTTTCTTTAAATACTTTGAAGATACACTCTTCTGGTATATTTATTCACTAGAAATAAGTCTGAGATTAATCTAATCATTATTCCTGTGTAATCTTTTAGTTATCTGGTACCTTTTAAGACTGTTAGCTAAATTTTTGTCTCACTGTTAAGTAGGTAGTTGTGGATTTTTTTTTCCAGTGCTTAGTAGTCAAAAGGCATTTTCAATTTGCTACCAGTGGGACAATTCTGAGCCATTTATTTTATGACTTCAAAATTTACCTGTGGAATTAAGTTCCTGTCATCCCTATGGCAAATAACTTCATAACACACTATTACTGATTATTCTGTCTTCCTTTCCTGTATTATTTTTTTTTTGATACCACCAATATTTCCTTTATTGTACAGGTAAGCTACTTATACATGAATATACTTTCTGGGGAAACATAATCTAATAGAAACAGTAATAAGTAACAGTTTTTTTCTTACTCATCTTTTTCCATAACCACTTAATGTGGAAGTTCCCCAGTTCTTTGTACGTGGTCTTCCCCCTTCCTCTATCTGCTTATATTTCTGGTTATCTTATTCAGTCTTGTCTTTGAATACCACTAAAGTTATCTCCCAAGCCCAACTCTTTCTGAACCCTATGCTCAACATACCTAACTAGCTATATGATCTCTCTACTTGTAGGCAAACACTTTAAACTTAGCATGTCTGGAACTGAACTCCTGAATTTCTCCAACCCACAAGATCAACTCATCTCTCCTCTCTTTCCAGTTTCTGGCTATTTAATCCTTCCAATTACTGACACCCAAAACTTTGGAGACATTCTTAATATCTGTGCTCTTACCTACCACATCCAATGCTGTTCTCTCTACTTTAAAAATATATCCAGAACCTGACCACTTCTCCTCAACTCCTAGTACCACGCTGGTCCAAGCCACCTTCTCTCCTGCCTACTTTCACTCAAGAATGTCCTAACTAGTTTCCATGCAACCACATTGCTCTGTATTCCACTTCTAGAGCTTTTACAGAAACCCTTTGAAAACATATGAATGGGATCACGTTACTCCTCTGGACAAAATACTTTACTGGATTTTCACCTCACTCAAAAAAATCCCAAAACCCTGCAGTGTCCTGCATATCCTTGCCAAATGAAGGTCTCTGTCATCCCTCAAACTTCTCCTCCTATGCTTTCCCCCCCGAGTCACCTCGTATTCTCACTGCTTTGGCCAGTGTTCCTCCTTCCTGGATGCTCTGTTCACAAATAGCCTAATAGCTACCTCTCACCTCCTTCAAGCATTTTTATAGATGTCACTTTCTTAATGAAGCTCATACTGAGGACCCAGATTAAAATTGCAAACCACTTCCACCCCATTCACATATATTTTACACCCTTTACCTTATGTTTGTTTTTTTTACGCACTTATTACCTATTCATGTATCTTTAAATTATTTACTTTGTTTAATGTATTGTTTCTTTCCCTCAAATAGAGTTTTACCTACCTTTGGCAGAAATTTTTGTGTTTTATTTATATTACAACTCAAACACCTAGGATAGTTCATGGTACATAATAGATGAACAATAAATGTGTGTATGTGTGTGTATTTCCATGAAAATTTCTGAATGGGTAAATAAGTAGCTATTGATGGGGAAACATAAGAACATTTTTTTAGAAGAGGAATGAAGCTATAGAAAGAAGTATACAAAACCTAGGATAAAGTAATATGTTACATAATGTCCTAAGGGAAATGGGAAGGGATCCTATGAAGTTCATTGATCCAAAATGATGAACTTTCAAGTAGAGAATGCCCAAGCTGAGTTGAGAGTAAATATAAACACAGTCATTGAAATGTACATCGTGTCTGATAAACATGGGCCAATCATTAAAAATGCAAGTTAAAATGAAAAAGGACCTTAATATCATACTCTCACAAGTTGTGGTACCAGGCTACATGTTAAACCAACAATATAATAAAAGCGGAGTTCCCGTGGTGGGGCAGCGGAAACGAATCCGACTGGGAACCATGAGGTTGCGGGTTTGATCCCTGGTCTTGCTCAGTGGGTTAAGGACTCAGCGTTGCTGAGGAGCTGTGGTGTAGGTCGCAGATGTGACTTGGATCTGGCATTGCTGTGGCTGTGGCGTAAACTGGCGGCTACAGTTCCAATTAAAACCCTAGCCTGGGAACCTCCATATGCTGCGGGTGTGGCCCTAAAAGACTATATATATATATATATATATATATATATATATATATATAATATTATATTATATTATATTATATATAATAAAAGCCAAAAAACTGTCTATTTCCTGACCTCTTAGGACTTAACACCTGAAAGTGTGATGTACTAGTAAGTAAAAGTCTCAGATTAAGGTATGTGGTATTTAGTGGCTCAGTAAGTTTAGTTCGATCACATCAAGATACTTAAATACTGGTGTTCCTGTTGTGGCTCAGTGGGTTAAATACCTGATATAGTCTCTGTGAAGATGCAGGTTCAATCCCTGCTCAGTGGTTTAAGGATCTGGCATTGCAAGCTGACATGTAGGTCACAGATGCAGCTTTTATGTGGCTCAGACCAGGTCTTGCCATGGCTGTGCCGTAGGACCCAGCCAGAGCTTCAATTTGACCCTTAGCCCAGGAATTTCCATACGCTGCTGGTGTGGCCATTTTAAAAAAAAATTTAAGTATGTGTATGAATATCTGCTTATTTTGTCTTTTTTTTTGTATTTTTGCCTTTTCTAGGGCTGCACTCGCGGCATATGGAGGTTCCCAGGCTAGGGGTCTAATCAGAGCTATAGCTGCCATCCTAGGCCAGAGCCACAGCAAAGCGGGATCCGAGCTGTGTCTGCAGCCTACACCACAGCTCACAGCAAGCCAGATCCTAACCCACTGAGCAAGGCCAGGGATTGAACCGGCAACCTCATGGTTCCTAGTCGGATTCGTTAACCACTGAGCCACGACAGGAACTCCAATTTTGTCATTTTAGAATCGTCTTATAATTGAGTCTAATATTTTAATTATTTTCAGCAAGTGATCTATAAGAACTCTGTGGAATTATATCTAGTAATAACCTGGTTATTTTTATTTACATTGAATTCTTTCTAAGGCATGGCTGATATTTCTTTAAACTCAATTTTATCCTGAGAAGTTTCGCTGAACACACTTGGTAGGAATTTCACATTGAGAAATGATCAGTCTTAAAATACTCATATTCAAGTACTCATTTTGAAAAGAAAAGATAGTATGTGTGTTACATTTGATTAAATATACAAATGATCTGCTTCCAAGTTTTTATGATGATCTTGAATTTACCCCAGAAATTAATTAATCCTTTTTTATCATAACTAACTACATGATTCATGAACGCTTGTGGAGATTAAGCCTAAATTATTATATTGTCAATGTGAAGACTGTATGATGAAGTTAAAATATAAATGACAAAAGAAAATCTATCTACAATTATCCTGAAATAATTCTTTTGTTATCATTATATTTGATTTTATTGTTTCTATGAAACTATTTCTTTCAGAAATTAGAGATGTTCTCAACAAAAATTGCTAACTACAGCATACTAAAAATGAGAATATTATTTGCACAGCCTTACTCATTAAATCATTTCCAAATTACTGACTCATATACAGGAATTTTTTCCTTATCTTGTACTTCAACGAAAGTTGAAAGATCTTCAATGAATTGATTTTCTAGCCTCATTGTGATTTTTTTTCAATTTTGATTATACTTAATAAACAATATTCCTTCTGCTCTATAGCAAAGTGACCCAGCCATACACACACACACATACATATATACACACGTAACTTTTTATACTCTTTCATCATGTTCTAACCAAAGAGAATGTACACAGTTCCCTGTGCTGTACAGTAGGGCTCCATTACTTATCAGTTCTAAATGTAACAGTTTATGTCTAACCAACCACAAATTCCCCATCCAAGCCCTTCTCTCCCACCCCCTCCCTGAGAAACAAAATTCTGCTCTCCTTGTTCATGATCTCTTTCTGTTTGCAGATACGATCATTTGTGCCATATTTTAGATTCTACATTTAAGTGAGATCATATGGAATTTGTCTTTCTCTTTCTGACTTAACTTCACTTAGTATAAGAATCTCTAATTCCATCCCCGTTGCTACAAATGGCATTATTTTTTATGGCCAAGTAGTATTCCATTGTGTGTATGTACCACATTTTAATCCATTCATCTGATGATAGACATTTAGATTGTTTCCATGTCTTGGATATTGTGACAAGTGCTGCAATGAACATAGCCGTGCATGTATCTTTTTTCAATGAAAGTTTTGCCTGGATATATGCTCCAGGTGGGATTGCTAGATCTTTTGGTAGTTCTATATTTAGTTTTCTGAGGAACTTCCATACTGCTTTCCATGGTGGTTGTACCAATTTACCTTCCCACCAACAGTGCAGGAGGGTTCCCTTTTATCCACACCCTCTCCAGCATTTGTCACTTGTTGACTTGTTAATGATGGCCATTCTGACTGGTGAGAGGTGGTACCTCATTATAGTTTTGATTTCCATTTCTCTAATAATTAGTGATGTTGAGCATTTTTTCATGTCTGTGCTGACCATCTGTATGTCTTCTTTGGAGAAATGTCTATTTAGGTCTTCCCCCATTTTTCAATTGGGTCTATTTTGTTGTTGAGTTGTTTTTATATTTTGGAGATTAAGCCCTTGTTGGTTGCATTGTTTGCAAAGATTTTCTCCCATTCGCTGTGTTGTATTTTTGTTTTTATTAATGGTTTCCTTTGCTGTGCAAAAGTTTTTGAGTTTAATTAGGTCCCATTGGTTTATTTATGTCTTTATTGTTATTATTCTTGGAGGTGGATCAAATGAGATGTTCCTGTGTCTTTTTTTCTTGATGAGTCTGGCTAAAGGTTTATCAATTATGTTGATCTTTTCAAAGAACCAACTTTCAGTTTCATGGATCTTTTCAATTGTTTCCTTTGTCTCTATGTCATTAATTTCTGCTCTAATCTTTTATGATTTCTTTCCTTCTACTATTTTGGGATATGTTTGTTTTTCCTTCTCTATATGTTGAAGGTATAAGGTTAGGTTGTTTATTTGAATTTTTTCATCTTTACTGAGATAAGACTGTATTGCTACAAACTTCCCCCTCAGAAGTACTTTTGCTGTATCCCATATGTTTTGAATTGTTGTATCTTCATTTTCATTTGTCTCTAAGTGTCTTTTGATTTCATCTTTGATTTCTTCAATTAAGTCTTGCTTGTTTAGTAGAATATTGTTTAGTTTCCAAGAGTTCGTGTTCAGTTTTTTTTTCCCTCATGGTTGATCTCTAGTCTTATAGCATTGTGTTCACAGAAAATGCTTGAAATAATTTCAGGTTTTTTTTAAATTTATCAAGGCTTGATCTGTGGCCAAAGAAGTGATCTGTCCTGGAGAATATTCTATGTACACTTGTGAAGAATGTATATACTACTGCTTTGGAACAGGATATCCTATAAGTATCAGTTAACACTATCTGGTTTAGAGTGTCATTGAATCGCAATGTTTCTGTGTTGATTTTCTGTCCGGATAAACTGTCCATTGGAGTTAAAGCACCCCACCATTACTGTGATGCTGTCAATTTTCTTTTGATGGCTGCTAGCAGTTGCCTTATGTATTGTGGTGCTCTTGTGTTGGGTGCATATATATTTACAGTTGCTATATCTTCTCGGATTGATCCTTTGATCGTTATATAATGTCCTTTATTTTATTTCTTGTGACCTTTATTTTAATGTCTGTTTTGTCTGATATGAGTGTTGCTACTATGCTTTGCAATGATTTCCATTTGCATGTAATACTTTCTTCCTCTCCTCCATTTATGTCTGTATGATTCCTTAGATCTGAAGTGGATATCTTGTAAAGAGCATGTATATGGTCTTGTTATTGCACCCATTCATCCAGTCTGTGTCTTTTAGTTGGAGCATATAATCCATTCACATTCAATGTAATTGTTGATAAGTATGTAGTTGTTGCCATTTTCTTAGTATTTTTGGGTTGTTATATTAGGTCTTTTTTTCCCCATCTTCTTTTGTTGTCTTCTGTCATGATTTGCTAACCATAGTTAGTGTTATTTGGATTGCTATTTCTTTTTTATGTGTACGTCCATTATGGTTTCTTGATTTGTGGTTCCCATTATATTTTGATATAACCACTTATATGTATGCAGAATTGTTTCTGGTTGCTGGTCTCTTAATTTCAAATGCAATTTCAGTGTTCTGCATTTGTCCTCCCCTCTCTTCTTCTTGTGCTTCATAATTTTGATATCACATTTGTCAGTGGGTGATTTCCTGCTTTTATATCATTGTTGTCTTTACAAATGAGTTTCCATTTACAATATTCTTGTCTCTCATTGTGGCTTTTACTTTTCTGCTTAGAGAAGTTCCTTTAGTAGTTGTTGTAGAGCTGGTTTGGAGGTGCTGAATTCTCTTAACTTTTGCTTGTCTAAAAAGCTTTTGATCATTCTACCAAATCTGAATTAGAGCTTTGTTGAGTAGAGTATTCTCAGTTATAGTTTCCTCCTCTTCATCACCTCAAATATATCTTGCCACTCCCTCTGGCTCGTATAGTTTCTGCTGGAAAAAAAAATGTTATCCTTAGGTGGGTTTCCTTGTGTGTTATTTGTTGTTTTGCCCTTGTGGCTGTTAGCATTTTTATAAGATTTAATTTTGTCAGTTTGATTAATATGTTTCTTGCTGTGTTTTTCTATGTGTTTATCCTGTGTGGGATTCTCTGTGCTTCCTGAACTTGAGTGATTGTTTCCTTTCCTATATTAGGGAAATTTTCAGATATAATCTTTTCAGATAGTTTCCCTGGCTCTTTCTCTTCTCCCTCTGGAACAGCTATGATCTGTATATTGTTACGTTTAATGTTGTCCCAGAGGCCTCTTGGACTTTGCTCAGTTCTTTTCATTCTTTTTTTCTTTATTCTTTTCTGTGGCAGTGATTTCCAACACTCTGTATCCCACTTCACTTATTTGTTCTTCTGCCTTGATTATTCTGCTATTGATTCCTTCTAGTGTATTTTTCATTTCAGATATTGTGCTATTCCTCTTTGTTTGCTTGTTCTTTAAATCCTCCCTTTATTAAATATTTCTTTTAACTTCTTGATCTCTGTCTCCATTTTACCCAATATTTTGGGATCATCTTTACTACCATCACTCTGAATTATTTTTCAGGTAGATTGCCTGTCTCATCATTTAGTTGTTTTTCTGTGTTTTTTTCTTGTTCCTTTGTCTGAAAGCTACTTCTTTGTCATCTCATAATATCTACCTTTCTGTTTATCATCCCCTTGACAGCAGATATGTATATGCAGTAGCAGGTGCCTAGTTCTAGAGTTTTCAGGAGTAGTAGCAGTTCATGTGTACCCAGAGTATGTGATGGCAGCAGCGGTATCCTACTTCCTCACTTGGAGATGGGTGGCTGCTAGGGATGGAGTCTGTGAGGAAGGTGGAAGTTATTCACAGTTCACAGGATTGCTTTTGTGGCATGAGGGGAAAGCAGTGGCTCCTGTGACTGTTCCTGCTACCAGGTAGCTCTCAAGACTATTTCCTGTATTTGGCAGTGTCAGCAGCTGCTCCTGCAGTCTTTCCCTTTGCTGGGGAGGCTCTTGGGTCTGCTCTTTGTAGCTGTAGTGGCAGACACCATTCTGCAATCACTACCCTTGTTTGGCCACTCTAGGGATCTCTCTCTCTCTCTCTCTCTCTCCTTCGCCCCAAGGGTGGGGGCTGCTCCCTAGCTGTTGCTAAAAGGTTGGGCACTTCTGCACGTCCTTCCCCTATCCTGGCTGCCAGCAGGAATGCTCTCTGTAGCCACTTAGCATCAAAACGTGGACCAATGGACCTCTCACCACTCCCTTGATGCAGAAAGAGAGCCACTGGCACAGACCCCTGCAGGGCCACTGACAGAAGCTACAGAGCCTATGATTTTCTCCAGGTGGCAACCCTCCACTTCCCCAGGGGATGTGCATCAGTGGCCCTCTCATGACTCCTTTGGCCTAGGATGGACCTTGCTAGTGTGGGTCCCCCTGCATGGCTGCTGGGCAGAGTCATGTAGCTTGTGCTTTTCTTAATCAAGCAGTTCGCTGCTCCCACAGATAATGTGCACCTGTGGCCCTCTCATGGCATTTTCTGTGCAGAATGGGAGCTGCTAACATGGGAGTCACTGTCAGGAGCCAGGGAGTCTGTGTTATTACACTGGGTGGTTATTCTGTCTGCTCTAAGTTCTCTGTGTTCTAAGGGCAGGGTTGCTCCCCAGGTCTTGCTAGGCAGCAGCTGCTGCTGGGTGACTCCTGGAGCAAACAGTGTCCTGCAGCCTGAGAGCTCACACAGGGAAAATGGATGTAGTGGTGGATCACAACCCTTGCCTCTAGCACCCCTAAACAGTGGCATCTGTCCTCTAAGCTGGACTGGGTTGCCTCTGCTTATAACATCAAAACTGGTAACTAACCCCATTTTTTTTCTACACATAGCCAGCCCCAGCTCTATCTTTGAGTTTAATCTCTAAGGCCAGAGTTTTAGTTCTTGACACTGCTGGCACCAGCATACAGTTGCCTGTTGCAATAGCACTGACCTTGCTGTAGACCTGACCATTTGTGGAGGATTATTTCCATTTTAACTGCTTCACACAGATTTCTACGTCCTCCTCTGTGAATACTCTAAATTCCCTCCTCTGTCCAAGCTGATCCCCTCACCAGTGGGGGAACTTCCTAGGGGGCAGGGGCTTTTCCTCTTTACAGCTCCCTTCTAGGAGTGCAGGTCCCATCTCACTTCTTTTCTTTTTCTTTTTTCTTCTTTCTTTTGTCCTATATGGTTTTGTGAGGTTTTTCTTGCTCTATCATAATCCTGAGGACTTTTTCAGTGTTTAGAAAATTTTCTCTGCAGATAGTTCCATATGTAGATGCATTCTCATTGTATTTGTGGGAGTAGATGAGCCTCAAGTCCTACTACTCCACCAACTTTCTCCCTCTCCTCGTTGGGATTCTCAACTTCACTGTTTCATTATCTGTGATTTGGCATCCCAGGTAGCCCAGTTTTTGGTTTATTCCTCTAAAAATTATTCATTTTCATAGTACTAATATTAAAAAACTGATGCAGACTTACTCATACATAGCAAACCCACCTTAATTATGTAGATTCCTCTAGTGAGGAAACAATTCTTGTCTGTCTTAACTCTTTATATAAACAATAGCTAAATTATCTATATATAGACACAGTAAGGCCCACTTCAGTGCTTAATTACCTCTCAAATATTATCTTCCTTAATGATACTGTATGAAATCACTTCTGCAATGTTCTCTTTGATAGCATATAGATATAAATTATTTTAATGTTCTAAAGAATGTAGATTATTGGCCCTGGACGTTTATCTAATTGAAAATGGTTAGATATTTTTTTCATATTTTCAGGCCCTGCAATTTCCTCTTTATGATGTAGTTATGCCCAATCAAAAGCTGGTGATAGTGGGATAGTTGCAAAATGATACAATTTAATTCAAACCCTACACTGCAAACCAGGATAAATTACAAACATACCATATACCTATGTGCACTTGAAGTAAAGAGAGGTGAATTATTTTATAGTTGTAATGTGGGAATGTCTTTTCAGCTACAACTTAAAAATCTTAAAAATTCAGTAAATTCAGCTATAAAGAACAGCATAAACATAGTATAGTTAAAAAGACAAATGTGAGTGACTCTTTATATATAAAGTCAAAAAACAAGTTATATATCAACAAAATAATAAACTACATTAAAATGTGTGATATATATATTTATATTCATATTTGGGTTTAAGTTCATATCAACATTCAGAAAGTAGAATACTTAAAGAATAAGCAACTAAAAAAACTGTAAACTCTTGAAGGTTAGAGAAAGAGGGGAAAAACTAGAGGTAACCTAAATGGATACATTACCTTTCAATATATTGATTATAATTTTAATTTTGAACTCTGTAAGTGCTTTAAAATTTCCAAAAAAAATTAAAGCAAAAACAAATCTGAAAGTAACACATCAAATAGAGAAAATAAATATTTCAAATGGATTAGAAAATGGTACTTTGTGTATCCGTAGAAGATATCCTATAATGACAAAAGATACTGCAAAGAAATGTTAAATTTCATTGTGTTGTTGCTAGTTGCATCATTTATATATCTAAATTAAATAAAATGGGTAATTGTGCTAATGCTGTTAGAAACTTTCTTCAGTCCACTGAAAGTCCTAAAATAACAGAAAACTAAGAGCAAGAGAAAGGGAGCATAGGTAACACTCTAGAAAGTTGAATGTGTATGTGTGTGTGTGTGTGTGCACGCATGTGCATGCTTTCTCAGAAAGCATGTGGCTTGCTTTCTGGGATTCTCTTTGTTTTCATCCACAGCCCTGTCTGATGTGGACATTGGGGAAGATGCTCTTTTGGGGAGATGCACATATTTTCTGGGGAAGTTTTATGGGATGCTAAACTCTCTTTAAATAAATAAGGATGTTTAATGGCTATAAAAATACTAAGATAGAAGCATTTGCCTGATATATTTCTTTCACTCAATTTTTTGCACAAATAAACATGTACTTCTCATCCAGACAGTTGGTAAGCTTGAAGATTCTCACTTTGTACATAGTGAGTTTTATCTTCTTCCCAAATACTATTCTTTAAAATAACATTGACTGCTTTGAATCATCTTGAAATAATAGGCTCAAGTAAGAATGCCATGTCTGATCAGCTTCTTTCTCCAGCTGTACGGCAACAGAACTCTTAAGAAAATCGTGTAAAACTGTTTGGCTACTATGTTTCCTCCTACTGATGATGCCTTTTAACAGGCAGGGTTGATAAAGGCAATAGGTTAGAATACAGCAACAATTATCTTTTTCATCCCAGCTAGATTCCGAATTAATGAACTCCCAGTGAAATTAGATGGCAAGTTGTTGGCAGTCAGATTCTTCCAGACTTGCTTCTTTGATCTCTGCTCACTTCCTCTCTGGCTCTAACTTCAGTTCATCAACTGAAAGGACAAAGATTCAGGATGTGCTATTTTTTATTTATTTTTTGTATAAGAGTAAAAGATGATGTAATATTACAACCTTGGTGGGCATGTTATCTGCCTTTTGATACAAGGCAGACAACAATTTTCATGTATATT
Organism: Catagonus wagneri; assembly: GCA_004024745.2. Taxonomy (NCBI): domain Eukaryota; kingdom Metazoa; phylum Chordata; class Mammalia; order Artiodactyla; family Tayassuidae; genus Catagonus; species Catagonus wagneri. The sequence continues at coordinate 4,559,249 of PVHT020000175.1, forward strand.
TTGCTATCACATAACAAGAAACATCATCTCTCTAGTTTGTAACGTGTGAATGCTTTGTATTTGCCTTATCTTCTCCATTCACTCAATTCTATGGTTGATGATCTATTCATCACAATACACACTTCTAAATATCAAACTCTAAATTGATTTTGATTAAATTTATCTCTATAAAACAGTAACAACATATAAAAGAACTGTTTAAAGAAAGTTGTTTTTTTTTCAATGTTATTTTACGTAAAAGGATTCCACGTGTAAAAGGATTCCAGATGTAAGCAGACCAGGGTTGACATGCTTTTTACAGAGTCTCTGCAATTATCAGGATTCCATTCTCTTTTTATCTTTGCTGTGATCTTTGTGACAAGTTTCGAAACTCAAGGACTGATTAATTTTCATAACATAGTCATTGTAGCTGTAGTCATCAAATTCACATTCTAGAGAGCAAGGAGAAGGGAGAGGTAAGCATGAAACAGAAAGTACCCAGCAGAGTCAGCCTTCAAGACAATTTCTGAGAAGCAAAATTCAATAGTTTCTGTTTGGAAATATAACTGTAAACTAGGACATGTCTACAGCTTTAGTTATGTTATAATAAAATATTGGAGAATATATGGTAGGAAGATAACTAGGATTCTTCAGTCTCATCCTGCACTATTTTTGTTTTATATGTGACTGATATGTTACACTTTATGGGCTCCCAGAATATAATCATGATGCAGAAGGGTGGATTGGTGTTGACCCTCACAACTTTTGGGGAGTCTGGATAAGTACATATTTACAAATGCAGTAAAACAGTATATGTTTCAACACATTCATTTCCTGATAAGCATATTTTAGTATTCCACTACATAGAGATAACTTTCCATTTTCTATTTTATGACAAATAACAAACTCAGATATAGCTTTAAAGGAAAATGCCCTACAATAAATTTCAGATTAGATTTTCTTTTTAATATTGACATTATTATTTTAATGGAATTTTCTACAACAATAAAACGACACATGAGGTTAAGCTTTTTTAATGGAAACAATTTTATACATAAAAATTAACATATTTTAAAAGATAACACTGCCTGTCACTGATAGAATAGTGCCCATTTAGTGCTCACTTTTTGCAGTAAGTCAAGTTTTATCTTGCTGTACAATTGTGAAATATCATACATAGCATATATATAAACCAGAATCAAATACAAAGCAATATTGTAAAAGTGAAAAAGAGGTAGATTTATATGTTAAATTATATTAATTGTGATCAATATAGTACTAGACAATTTCCAACTCTCTAGATTTCAGAGAAAAAAGTCCATAATTTATAATAATAAAACTCACAAATGATCAAATTTTCATAAGATCAATTGAGATTCAGGCAAACTGGATAATGATTGTCACTTATATATCCTCTACCATAACTCAAGTGTGTATACACGTATAGAATTTTTAAAAAGATTCTTACCAAATGAAAGTACACCAATAATCATAGCAGCATTATTCACAATAGCCAAAAATGGAAGGAACCCAATGGTCCCTTGACAGACAGATGGCTACACAAAATGTATTACATATGTACAATGAAACACTATTCACATTTAAAGAGAAAGAAAATTCTGATGCATGGTACAATATTGATCTACCTTGGGGACATCATGCTGAGTGAAATAAAACAATCACAAAATGACAAAAACTATGATTCTACCTATGTGAGGTATTTAGAGTAATCAAACTCATAAAGATATATATATATTAATTACATATAATTAATATATATAGTTGAATTATTTTAATGTATACCTGAAACTTAGAGTAATCAAATTCATAAAGATAGAAAGTAGCTGCGACTGAGCACAGAATAGTGTGGCAAAGTGTATACTCTTATGTGTATGTATATTATTCTGTATACCTGAAACTAACATGAAATTGTAAATTAACTATACGTGAACAGAAAAATTCAGTTTCACATTTCAGATGAAATATGTCTAAACTCACACAGCTGACTCTGTATCTGATTTAATATAGTGTATAATGTGTAATTGCATGTCTCTGTGAGACATTCTGTGTTTTATTGCTTATATTTAATATAGAATATGAGTTTAGGATTTCAAGCTAGGAAACATGGTTTGTGATACTTCATTTTCTTTTCCTTCTTTATAATTGCAAATCCCTTTTGTTGTCTTCTAGCCATAAAGATCATTGCAATGTTAAAAAAAACCCTTATGATCCATTCATCTCAGAGAACGTTATTAGTATATAGTTCAAATAGTACAGTTACAAAATGTTAATGGAGATAGGGAGATAATAAAATATCAATTTAAGGAGATTTGTCCCATGTTTTAAATCTTCAGTTTAGGGGAATGGCACACTTGCAGCAATTTAAATACCAGCAGTTCATATTATTTTATTAAAATACTACAAATAAAAAAAATGAAAAGAGAAATATAAGAACATTTTATCAATTTCTTAGTATATGGGTGCTTTAGCATGTTTTAAATATTCAAAAATGTTTATAGTAAGTTTTTTCCTGAAATAAACTTGATAGTGATCAGATGAGTGAGATATTACTTAAATTAGAATATTTCCTAGTGTAATTTATATTTACAACATCAGTAACATTGGTTCTAAAGGGTATTTTCATTGACACAGATAATTAAATTATCATAATTATAATTAATTATAATTATATTTATGATAAATTATGATTATAATTTAAGCTAAGTATTTAACTAGCAAAACTGTGGGATTTATGAATATTAACTAAATATTTACATTTGACAACAGCATTAATATGAAAATGTATTCAGGAACTTAGAGGTTATGAAATTTATTGTAAAATACACATTTTACTTTAGTTTTCAGATGCCTATTTTTATCCTAAAGGATTCTTTTAGCATGAAAAATGGCACCAAGTTGAATTAAAGAACTTAAGAAAGAAATGTTAATTGCCTGGTATATGTGCATTTCAAAAATGTTCAAAGGAACATGATTATCCATTTGCAATTCCGTTTTAAAAATCTGAAAACAACATACACAATATTTGTCACAAGTTCTCCTTTAGAGTTCTATAAGCTGACTGCCCACCCATTAAATTTAGAGACTTCAAAAAATAATGGCACAAAATGAGTTACAATAATGGAAGATTATACACACCGAATTTTTCTCTTTGAACATTTGTTTTCATAATAATGCTACATTGTTACATCTATAAACGTTGTATATTTTCATTGTGTCTGTCACTAGACAGAGGAAGATATGCACAAAATGTGTTCAGTGAATGGTTTTGATTTGGTTTTGGTTTCTCATATCACGAGGCTCATGTCACAAATTAGCAGATAAATGGAGGGTAAGTACAGGTTATTACATACCAGATCATCAATGCAATGCAATGAAGAGACATAAAGAGTTGGGGATTGGGCAGAAGGGAGGACATTGCCTTATTTTGAATATAGAGAACTAAGGTCCCAGACTATGCCAGCGGCAGTTTGATACAAAGGGAGAGATAGATTTAAAAATTTTTGAGGCGGAAAAATCGATGCTTTTAACCTCTGATAGCTCTGGCTAGGATGTTCAGAACTATGTTGAGTAGAAGTAGCAAGAGTGGGTACACTTGCCTTGTTCTGGTTCTTAGAGGAAATGATTTCAGGTTTTCACCATTGAGTATAATATTAGTTGCAAGTTTTTCACATGTGGCCTTCATTGTTTTAAGCTAAATTCTTTCTATATCTAATTCGTCTGAGAGTTTTTGACATGTACGGGTTTTAAATTTAATGAGATTTTTTTCTGCATCTATTAAGATGATCATATAATTTATCTTTTATTTTGTTACATGGTATATAACACATTGATTTGCATATGTTGAACCATGTTGACCCAATCCCACTTGGTCATGTTGCATAATTTTTTGAATATGTTGTTGAATATGCTAATATTTTGTTGAGGATTTTTATATCCATATTTATGAGGATACTGGCCTATGGTGTCCTTTCCTTGTGGTGTCTTAGAGTGATATCGGCTTCATAAAATGAATTTGCAAATGCTTTTTTTTTTTCTTTTCCACTTTCGAAGATGATGGGTATTAATTCTTTAAATATTTGGTAGAATTCATCTGTGAAGTCATCCTGTCTTGGGTTTTCATTTTTGGAGGATTTGGTTTATTGATTCAATCTCCTTCTTTGTTATTGGTCTATTCTAGTTTTCCATTTCCTCCTCTTCTTCTTCTTCCTTCTTCTCCTCCCCCTCCTCATCTTCATCCTCTTCCCCTCCTACTCTTGCTTCTTTTTCTTCTTCTTTCTTTTCCTTCTCTCCCTCTCCCTCCTTGTCCTCCTCTTCCTCCTCCTCTTCCTCTTCCTCTTCTTTTTTCTTCTTCTTTTTTTTTTTTTTTGCCACCAGCATGTAGAAGTTCCCAAGCCAGGAACTGAATCCACACCGCAGCTGTAATCAGAGCCACAGCAGTGACAATGCCAGATACTTAACCTACTGAGCCTCTAGTTCTCCTTGATTCAGGCTTGGCTAGTAGTATGGTTTAGAAATTTATCAGTTTCTCCTAGGTTGACAAATTCATTGGTGTTTAATTGCATTATCATCACTTTCATTTTTTATTTTATCTAGTATTTCCAATTTTTTTTTCATTAGTCTAGCTAAGGGTTGGTCAGTTTTATCTTTTCGATAACCATTTCTTGGTTTTCTTGATTTTTTTCAAATTGTATTTACATGCTCTATTTAATTTATTTCTGCCCTAATTTTAGTTATTTCCTTTCTTCTGCTAACTTTGGGCATAGTGTGTTCTTTGTTTTCCAACTGCTTGAGGTACAAAGTTTGAATTCTTTCTTCTTCTTCTTCTTCTTCTTCTTCTTCTTCTTCTTCTTCTTCTTCTTCTTCTTCTTCTTCTTCTTCTTCTTCTTCTGTTTTTTGCTTTTTTAGGGCCTCACCCATAGCATATGGAAGTTCCCAGGCTAGGGGTTGAATCGGGGTTACAGCTGCTGGCCCATGTCACAACCACAGCAATGTGGGATCTGAGCAGAGTCTATTGACCTACAGCACAGCTCATGGCAATGCTGGATCCTCAACCCACTGAGTGAGGCCAGGAATTGAACCAGCATCCTCATGGATGATACTTGGAAACATTTCCACTGCATCACAATGGGAAGTCACTTTCTTCTTTTTTAATGTGTTTGTCACCATAAATTTTCCTCTTAGTACTGCTTTTACCCATATGTTAAGTATTTTGTGGTTTTATTTCATTTGTCTCTAGATATTTTCTAATTTCTCTTTGACCCTACAGCTGTTCAAGTATGTGTTAATTCCCATGTATTTGTGAGTTTTCCCATTATACTTTGTTACTGACTTCCAGAGAATCTTACAACACATTGATAAATTTATTTGTTTTCCAACAGGGACGTGGTATGGAAAAAGTATGTTTGTGTCTTTCACCTTAGACATTAAGAGAATGATGCCACTAAGAAAAATGCAGAAGTCAGTTTGTTAGCAAGAGGTGATGGGGTTGAATGGAAGTTTTATAATCAATTTAATTTAAAGATGAATACAGTTTTCAGGATGAATACAACATTCAAATGGAAATGACAACAGGGGTGGAAATAACACACAAAATTGAATTGCCTCTGGAGAAAGAAATGTTTATAAAAATATATTTTGGTGTAATATAATACCTCTCTGTTAATGTAGTGAGCCACATAGGAGGTACACCTCTTTCAATGTAAAGGAGGTTTATAAATTTGTTTTGATTGTAGAGGATCTCAAAATGTTTTAGTACTCATCATTGGTATCAATTAAATATAAAAATGGGTGAGTATAGGTTGT
>PVHT020000175.1:4568103-4579391 GCA_004024745.2 Catagonus wagneri
CTGGAGAAAGAAATGTTTATAAAAATATATTTTGGTGTAATATAATACCTCTCTGTTAATGTAGTGAGCCACATAGGAGGTACACCTCTTTCAATGTAAAGGAGGTTTATAAATTTGTTTTGATTGTAGAGGATCTCAAAATGTTTTAGTACTCATCATTGGTATCAATTAAATATAAAAATGGGTGAGTATAGGTTGTAAATGGTAGGTAAAATATTGTTTACCACCACACCTTGCTCTTATGGTTCAGGTTACTCTCCCTCAACTCAAGAATCCCTACTAAAGAATCTGGTCATCAATTTTCTTCATAAACATTACATCAAACATACCCTCAGCTCTGAGAGTAATACTGGAGTGAGACACCTGTGTTAGGAGTATATCTTCTAATGGGAGATGATTATGGATTTCTATCTTAACTTGGGGGGAGTAGAAAAAATGTAATGAAACCTTATTTTAACCATCTCCGCAAGACCCAGGTTTAATTAAATCAAGCTGTCTGGCTGATGTTTAGCATTTTTGATTTAGATGGGAAAGGAAATACTAGTTATATAAAGCTTAGAAAAAAAATAGATTCATTCGTATGTATGCACCCTGAACGTTCACTGATAACATGAATTTAGTTTGCACCATTTTAGAAGTTTTTAGAGTTAACAAATAAAAATGTGTTAGGTAGTGTCTCTTTATAGCCTAGGGGCTGAGGCTGCAAAGAAAAAGGAAGAAAATATTATCCAGGAAGACAAATGGAACTGTATTATAGCTCCTTAATTCCAAAGAAAATGAGTCATTATTCATAATAAATTTATGTGGAAAATATTGACTTTGTTTCATAAGCCTGATCTGTCTTAGAGTGGAAAACTCTTTTCCTGTAGGGCATATTTTATCATTTAAATTAATTTTAAAAATGTGATAAACATAATATTTGAAATAATAGAACCTGAAATGTATCTTAAATGAGATTAGATTATGCCATTTTTCCTGAAGGTATATGTCTTTTTTAAATGGCTGTTGGGAAATGAATTCCTCACATAAATATCAGTTCTAAAACAAGCACTATGTATATTTTGAGATTAATTGATTATTCAAAAATTTTAATCTACATATTAATAAGGAAAGAAAAAGCAAGGAGATGCTGGAGGTCTACATCTGAGACAGTTAATGCAACTATGAAAACACATGTTCACAGATGCCTAAGGGATATTTAATAATCTCTGTATCCTTTTTCATAAAATTTTAGTTGAGTTTTCATGAATATGATGGGAAAGCCTTGATTAAATACAGAAGTATCTTATTTATTTTACCCAAATCTTATTAATATAGATTTCAAAAATCACAAGGAAAATTCCAAGTAAGACGGAGCCTGAATTATACATTTATACTAATACTCAATAGCTTCTAATTTGCTAACAGAATATTTTAAAAGGGGTAGATGGAATTTAGTGTTTCCAAGACAAAAAAATTTATATATATGATGAGCTCTGAAAAAGGAATTGTCCTCCAGATAACCCTAAGTATGCAGGGAGTTAGAGTCTCATGACTATAAATCGTATTTAATCTTTCCCTGATGATTTTTACTATATACAGTGATTCATTGAAAATGATTTTATATTCATATTGAATAAGAGCATAGAATATTCTCATAATTTTGGTAAATGATTTGACAATACCTTAAGATACATTAAGGCAACCATATGACTCATATTTGTAATTTATTGCATGTGATGTAGTTTTGAACCCTATACAATACTTCAGTTGAATATAAACAAGGAAAATGCCATAAAAATAATCTCTTCCATCCTTGCTCAATTTTCTTTAATTTTAATGTTTCAGTATTATTTCTTTGGCCTGTATGTTTCCTTTCTGCAAAACATAATTTTCAATGAAATTTTAGGTGGTTATTCGGTGATCCCTTTTTGGCTCTATAGTGTAGATAAAGGGAATTCTGATTATAATTATATTACATCATACTTAAAGTGGAAAGAGCAAAAATATCAGGTGGTGAGAAGTGTTTGTGACAAGAGGTGATGAAAGAGGATTAAAGACTATTAATATCTGCTTCACAAACTTTCTTTTTATCTTATTTTTTTCTTTTTTGACCGCCTGGCATAATATAGAGTTCCCAGGCTAGGATCAGATCCAAGCCATAGTTGCCATCTAAGGCAAACCTGCAGCAATGCTAGATACTTAATCTACTGTGTCAGATTTGGGATTGAACCTGCATCCCGGAGCTCCCAAGATGTCCCTGATCCCATTGCACCACAGATGAAACTCCTTCACAAACTGCCTTAGTGCTGTGACTCCCTATTCCTTCATATTGGCAGGGGAAAAGTACTTTCCAATTATTATTTTATTCTTATTTTGGAAAGCCAAGTAAATATCACATGAAAAATAGATGTTACAAAAATGCTATGATTTAAAAATTTCTGGGCTAATGTATCTGTTTCATGTTTGAAAATACTTTAGCTTATGTCAGTTGTATGTAGCCTATTTATTTGAAACAACATTAAAAAGAAACAACTTAAATATTAAAGGTTGTTCATAAAATAACAAAAATAGATGAATGTAGTCATATGTTATTAGTGGCACTTCATTTTTCCAATAACTACTTTCACTAAGGATAATATTCCCTTGTCTATTTTTAGCCTAGTCAAAAAATAAATGGAATCCATGTATAACCATAGGCTACTTTTTAATGTATAAGTTGAATTTATTCAGCTATCTTACATTTTGTCATGGTTGGACAACAGAATTTAAAATATATTAAAAAATAAATTCAAATTTGAAATATACTTTCTTTTTGCAAAGTCATTATTTTGAAGAGTATCATACTCTGTTGGTTAAAGTATATTTTGAGACAGCATGCTCTTAATTATATGTAAAAAGTCTGAGGCTTTGCAGGAATAAATATATTTTAAAGTGAAAGAGTTTAAAAATTAAAAAAAATGAAGAATGTTTATAGCAATGATAAAATAATAGGCCAGATTTATCTTACTGCTTGAAACAATGAAGAGATGAACTGGGAGTTCCCGTTGTGGCTCAGTGGAAACAAATCTGATGCAGGTTCGATCCCTGGCCTCTCTCAGTGGGTTAAGGATCTGGCATTGCCATGAGCTTTGCTGTAGGTCGCAGACATGTCTTGGATCCCACGTTGCTGTGGCTGTAGTGTAGGCCAGCAGCTATAACTTCAATTTTACCGCTAGCCTGGGAATCTCCAATATGCCACAGAAGTGGCCCTAAAAAGCCAAAAAAAAAAAAAAAAGAGAGATGAACTGAATTGATAGAACAGTGGTTCTAAAGGCACTAGATGTCATAAAACAAAGGATAACAATCCATGAGATTAAGTAACCAAACACTGCTTGACAAATGTACTACCTCAAAAGAATTTTCAGGTTCTGCAAACAGAGAAAGAACCAAGGCATGTCCTTAAGTTGAAGAAATGAAGCTGAGACCAAAGTTACTGAAAGTTGAGACCACAAGACATGTTTCTGGAATGGAGATAATGTGACAGGTATGTAGAATACAGATTACTACATTAATTTAAAGAAACTATTTTAGGATTATTAAAAATATTAGATATTCTTAGAGATGATGTGCCAGAAATTCACATGGGCCCAGAAATATTGTCAATATCCAGTAATCAAAATAGAAAACCTGAAGATTAAAAGAGTATTAGATAGAATACACAGAAGGGTCCTGGCTGATTTGTGGCAAATAACTAAACTTAAACTAAGAACTGCTCTTCGATTTCCCAATAAACCTTCAAAATAATATCCCTAGAATTGACCCCTTTCCAATTAATTTAAATGAACCCCAAGAAAAGCTCAAGAACATTTATGAGGACACCAGAAACATCCAGCACCAAAGAAAATAAAATTAATAACGTCTGAAGCAATAAAAATTACTAAGCATACAAAAAGTAAGAAATAGTTATAATGAAAAAATAAATCATGGAAACAGACTCATAATTGAAACGTATTTTATTATTAACAGAGGAGAACAATAAAAGGGTTATTATGACTGCATTCAATAAATTGAAAAATTAGGTGGAGACAAATAGAAGGTGCAAACAATGACCCAAATAATACCTTTCAGAAATGAACACTACAGTACGTGAGATGAAAAATTTACTGAATATATATTAATAGAAGATGAGCCACTGTAGAAGAAAGCATTAATGAACCTGAAGACATAGTAACACAAAGCGTCTAAAACTAAACAGATTAAAGATAATTTTAAAAAAGTAAACCAAGCAGTTTTAGGGCAATTTTCTAGAACCTAATATGTTTAAGTGGAGTCCACACAGGGAAAATGATATATGAAGTAACACCAAAATATTTTTTAACTTTGATGAACTACATAACTCACAGATCCACGAGTTTCAACAAATCTCAAGGAAAAGAAAATTGAAAAACATGAATTATGGTGCATCAAAGTCAAACTACTCAAAATATATGATAAAGCAAAAAAATCTTAAAATCAGCCAGAGAAACATGTATAAATATAAGAATATCAGTAGTTTTCTTGTTGGCAACAAGTAATTGAGAAGAGAAATAACAACAAATTTATAGCAGTGAAAGACAATAAGCCATCAATGAGGAATACTGTACCCAGCAAAAATATCTTTTGAAAATGAATGTTAAAGTCTTTTTTTATTACATAGAAGAGTTAAAAGAATTCTTAAAAGAATTCATCACCACAAGACCCACATTACAAGACATGTAAAGAATTTCAGGTAGAAGGAATATAAGAGTAAATGGAACAATGGCTCTATTAGAAGGGATTAAGTTCAACAGAAATGATAATTATGTGGGTAAATATATTTGATTTTTATTATTATTGAAATATTAACAGATAATTTACTGTTAAAAAATTAAAAAATAGGTTTTATCAATGTGAATAATAACATCAGCAATGTAAAATATAATGTATTGGATTTAAAACATTTAAAAAATAAATATGTTATAATAACAGTACATAGCAAGAGTGCTAAGTGGAAATATACAGTTATAAGATTTTTATGCTACATAGGAAATATAACACAACTTAGGTAGACTGAGGTAGGTTAAAAATATGACCTGCAATTGGTTGAGTCCATGCATGTGGAACCCACAGATATGGAGCATCAATTATACTATACATTTTATATCAGGAATTTAAGCATCCAAGGACTTTGGTATCCATAAAAGCCCTGGAACCAATTCCTCCAGAGGATACTGAGGGATGACTGTATAATGTTCACGAAAAACCATCTGCTAAAATAACAAACCAGAGGCATAGATATTAGGTAAAGAAAGTAAATAAGATAAATTCATTTTTAAAAGATTCAGTAAATTAAAAAGGCAGAAAAAAAGAGAAAAGAATAACAGTCTAAGTGAGAAAATAGAAAATTAACAGTAAGATGATAGATTTAATCTCAACCATATTTTAAAAAAATGTAAGATAGTCTAAGTAGCCCAACTAAGTAGTAGTTGAACTGAATAATAAAACAAGACCTAACTACCAACTGCCTACAAAAATTATTTTATGAATGAAGAAATGGAACGTGCTGATACAAATCACAAAAGCTGGAGAAGATCCCCCAAAATCAAGTGAAGTGGATTTCAGAAAAAAAGTATAGCTTTATATAATTAGGTCACTCCCTAAGTCTATAAAAAGGTAAATTAATCAAGAGCAGATAGTAATCTTAAACCTTTATGAACTTAATAAGAGTACTTCAAAAACATGAAAGGAAAACTGATAAAAGCATAAGGAGAAATGGACAAATCAACAATTATAATGATACATTTCAATGCTTTCTCTTTTTTTCATTTTTAAAAGTTTCATTGAGGTATAGTTGATTTCCAATGTTGTGATAATTTCTGTTGTACAACAAAGTGATTTAGTTTTACATATACACACATTCATTCTTTTTTAGGTTCTTTTTCCATATATATTATCACAGAATATTAAGTAGAGTTACCTGTGGTATATACACAGCAGGTACCTGTTGGCCAGTCATTCTATATACCACAGAGTGTATATGCCAATCCCAACCCCCAAGCCCATCCCTCCCCTCCACCTGTCCCCGCTGGTAACCATAAACTTGTTTTCAAAGTCTGTTTCTATTCTGCAAATAAGTTAATTTGTATCATTTTTAAGACCACATATAAGTGATATCATATGATTGTTTTTCACTGGCTAACTTCACTTAGTATCATAGTTTCTAGATCCATCCATGTTGCTGCAAATGGCATTATTTCATTCTTTTTATGGCTGAGTAATATTCCATTATATATATATATATATATATATATATATATATATATATATATATATATATATATATCCCACATCTTCTTTATGCAGCATATACGAGTCTTATTTTTGTATTCATTCAGTCAGTCTGTCTTTTGGTTGGAGAACTTAGTCTATTTACTTTTAAGGCAATTATTGACATGTATGTTCTTATTGCCATTTTGTTAATTGTTTGGATTTGTTTTTGTTGCTGTTTTTCTGTTTTTTTTGTTCTCTTGTAGTTTGATGACTATCTTTAGTATTGTGTTTGGATTGCTTTTTATTATTTATTTTGTATCTAGTTTAGATATTTGTTTTGTGATTAATACTTTCTCAGTAGTTGGCAGATCAAAACCTAATAAAGATGCTGAATATTTGAACAACACTGTCAATCAACTGAATCAAAATGGCATTTATTAATCATGGAATCCAACAAAAATAGATGTACATTTTTTTCAATTGCACACAAAACATTGACCATTATAGAACATATGCTGGGAGTTAAATCTCAATGTAATTAAAAACATTACATTTTTAAAGAACGGTTTCTCTAACTTTAATGGAGTTAACATTAGAAATCAGAATCGGAATTTAAGAAGATGAGAAATTAGAAAATGAATGACACACTTCTTAAAAACCCATAGATCAAAGTGGAAATCAAAAGTGATATTAGAATGAATTCTGGGAGTTCCCCTTGTGGCTCAGTGGTTAACGAATCTGACTATGAACCATGAGGTTGTGGGTTCAATCCCTGGCCTTGCTCAGTGGGTTAAGGATACGGCATTGCCATTAGCTGTGGTGTAGGTTGCAGACGCGGCTCGGATCCCATGTTGCTGTGGCTGTTGCAAAGGCTGGCAGCTACAGCTCCTGTTAGACCCTTAGCCTGGGAACCTCCATATGCCATGGGTGCAGCCCTAGATAAGGCAAAAGGCCAAAAAAAAATATATTCTGAACTGAATTAAAATGAAAAATTATGTATCAAAATTTGTATGATACCTTATTCAGCAATATGTATTGGAAATATACTGCTAAATTCCTATATTAGAAGACCAGAAGGATGTTAATTTTATCACCTCAGCTTCATTAAACACATAGAAAAAGGCAAAATAAGTGAAAATTAAAAAGAAAAAGAATCGTTAAAGATTAAAGTGGAAAACAGTGAAAGACATAAAGGAAAACAATATTGAAAAATTTCTAGCTACACTAAATAATGAAAAAATGATAGAAGACAAATTATCAATATCAGGAATGATGGAGTTGATGTCAGTAGAAAATGTATTGATATTATAAGAAAAACAAGAGAATTTTATAAACAATTTTATGCCAATAAATTGAACAACCTAGATAAAATAGAGAAATTTCCTGAATTACACTGTTACTGGTTAAACTTCTCCCTCAACACAGGCACACACATCACAAACACAAACACAAAGATATGTTCAAATTCTAATTCAGTACCTCATAAAATGAGCTCATTTAGAAGTACAGTCTTTACAGATTTAGTTAAATTAAAATGAAGTAGTTAGGTTAGGCCCTACCGCCATATGACTGATGTCCTTATAAAAAGAGAAATTTGGATACAGACATTCACTTAGAGAAGATGATGTGAAAACATAGAAGGGAAACACCATATGGATATGGAGGATTAGAGTGATGCATCTACAAGCTCACGAATGATGACAAATCCATTGCCAAGAAATCACTAGGAGATAGGAAGAGACAAGAAATTATTCTGCAGTATTGAGGGGAAGCATCGCCTCTTGAAACCGTGATTTTGGATTTGTAGCCTTCAGCCCTGTGAGATGATAGTTTCTCTTATTGTAAGTTACCCAATTTGTAATACTTTGTTATGGCAGCCCTAGTAAACTAATAAGGCACGGACTAACAAAACTCAGTAATAGATAACCTAAATCACCCTAAACATACTAAGAAAATGAAATTTCTAATCAAAATTTTCTTCCACAGAAAGTCACAGATTCAGAGAGAATTTCTAGTAAATTTGACCAATATTTAAGGAAGAAGTAATGCTTTTCCTACAAAAGAGCTTCCAGAAAATTAAAGGGCATGGTTTCTAAATTATTCTGTATATCCACGATTATTTTGATACCAAAATCAAACAAAAATATTGCACAATTAAAAAACTACTAAGTGAAGTAAGTCTGAAAGAGAAAGACATACGATATGATTCCACTTATATGTGGAATCTAAAACATGGCACAAATGAACCTATGTACAAAACAGAAACAGACTCACAGACTTGTAGTAGAACAGACTTGTAATTGCTTGGGTGGTGGGGAGGGAGTAGGATGGACTGGGATTTGGGGTTAGTGGATGTAAATTATTATATCTAGAATGGATAAAAAATGAGGTCATGTTGCATAGTACAGGGAACTATAACCCATATCTTGGGATAGACCATGATGGAAGATAATGTAAGAAATGGAATGTATGTATGTGTGTGTGTATATGTATATGCATATGTTTATATATGACTGGGTCACTTTGCTATACAGCAGAAATTGGGCACAGCTTTGTAAATCAAATAAACTTTTTTTAAAAAAAAAAGAGAAAAGTACAATCAGCATCATGCATGCAAAGAGATGTTTTCTTGGAAAACTTAGCATATCAGCTTGGTCATGGACTATTTTCCTTTATCTCAAAGTGTTCTGTGTTGTAGAGCTGTTTTTATGGGATTTCATTTATTTTTATGTCATTATTGGTAATACTACTAACTACCAAGAAAAGAAAGGTTGACTATTATCATTTAAGATTTAATAAATGGTTCATTAAAAATTCGCTCTTTTTATTAATATAACAACTACTAAATATTTAAAAATAGTTCAACATATCATTTGGATTAAACACATAATTTTAAAATGTGTAAATAAACCAAAACATTCAACCACTTTTAGTAGTATATGAGCGTAATTTCTTGTCAAATGAATATGTTAAAATCCAACTTGGACATTTTACTTAAAATACTATTAAATAATGGCTATACACATTTAAAAATCAAAGTATTACCTAATGGTATATTAAAGCAGAATAATAGATGAAAAGTTTAGTGTAATATAAATCTATGATACCTCCATTAGATTACCCAGCTAAAATTATAACAATTTATGTCAAGATGATTTTGCTTTCATTATAATGTCTTTATAGTTAAATAATAATATCCATTGTTTTTTTTTTTAATTTCAGTGCCACAGTGGAACCTGATTTTCTCCTAGTGATATTCATAACCATGGATGAGAAACCTATTATCACTTTATTAAATCTAAAGGTAATAATGGCATTATTAATATTGAGAATGTGTCAGGAGTCAGAATTTGAAAATTTATTTGGTTGTGAAAATACTAATTAGGACTCTAATAAGGTTTGTTACCTAGTTTGATGTTTAGGAAATAAAATATACAATGTATGTGATATAGTATTTCATTAGGTAAATTACTTAACTTTATGCAGCATGTAGAAAAATATCTAATTTACATACAGATGTTATACAAAATGTTTTCATGAACTTATATACCACCAGAATATTGTCTTTTGAGTAGGACACTACATGTTTTCTTTTTCATAAATATGTAGTGTTAACTCTCAAGGACTAGTTACTTATGTTTGTCTTTATGGTTTTATTACTTCTTCACTTCTGCTTGTTTTAAATTCCAATGTTCTAATAACAAAAATATATATAATTTTCACTTCATAGCTATAATTTTTCAATAACATACTTTATAAAATTAGATATATTGGCAATGAAATCCTCTCCTTGGGATATCTTAAATACATACAAAACTACAGTCAAAATATAATTTATAGTACTAGTAAATTATAAATAATATTTGTTACCTGCTGACATGATTTTTCTGACATTCAAGCATTTCATAAATCAGTTTGATGTATGCAAATCAAAATTATTGAATTAACATAAACTGTTAGATGTCCCACAAAATATATTGCAAGAATTGGAATAGGGAAATAATTTTCCTCATTATTTAAATTCAGAAAGTTAACTTAGAATAAATTACTTTAAAATTTATGGTACTATTTTTATTAGTACATTATTTTAAGTTGAAGTCCTTTCTGAAGGAGTGTAAGATGTTCCAAGAACAAATTAACTATTTTAAAAATTAGGAAAAATTGTGGATTTGATTTTGTGAATATTTACTACTCTAAAATTAAAAACTATATCATAACTTAAATCACAAAATAAATGTGTAATATTATATTTAAATGATAAAGTATTATGAATTTACTTGGGATTTTCTTTGTTTTAATTTTTTTAATGTCTACATGTATTGTAGCAGACACGGTTCATATGCATTCCTTTTAAGGAGTTCCTTAAATTAATGTATCTTTCCTGATGGACAATTCTATTTGGAAAAATTTCTAGACTCTTTAAAAGCTATAAGGACAGAGTATATTTGTTTTCCCTCAATGATCATGAGGGAAGTAAGATATATATGTACATAAACATAAAAGTACCATAATATTAATGAATAAGTACAGATAAAATGTGCTAATTTATGGATGAAGGGGAATTTTTACACTGACATTTTATGCCATCGTGTTATCTGTTATCTAAATACCAATATGAAAAAGTCAAATATTAAAGAATAAGAAAGAAAAATCACCAAAATGCACAGGCATCTATGTTAGTCAAAATACCTATGCGATGCTTTTCAATACCTCCTGATGGTTTGATTTTATTCACCATGAGACAGTGGAGGATATTTTGCTTGTTATCTCGGTACCTCTCCAGTAGCAGCATCATGGCCAC
Organism: Catagonus wagneri; assembly: GCA_004024745.2. Lineage (NCBI taxonomy): Eukaryota > Metazoa > Chordata > Mammalia > Artiodactyla > Tayassuidae > Catagonus > Catagonus wagneri. Next base: position 4,579,154 of record PVHT020000175.1, read on the forward strand.
AACACCAACATAAAAACAGGAGCAACAACAGGAAGAACATTTGAAGCAAGATTTTTGAAAGGAGAAATACTGTGAGTGCCAACACAAGCAATCATATTTTAGTGCCCAGATTGTATTCATTTTTTGATTATTCAGATTTTTTCTAGTGTTCTTAAAAATCATATTTATTCCAAATAAAAGGTTTCCTGATTAGTTTCTGTTTAAAAAACACATTATATGAGCTATAATGTATACATAC
>PVHT020000175.1:4580391-4606701 GCA_004024745.2 Catagonus wagneri
TTTGAAGCAAGATTTTTGAAAGGAGAAATACTGTGAGTGCCAACACAAGCAATCATATTTTAGTGCCCAGATTGTATTCATTTTTTGATTATTCAGATTTTTTCTAGTGTTCTTAAAAATCATATTTATTCCAAATAAAAGGTTTCCTGATTAGTTTCTGTTTAAAAAACACATTATATGAGCTATAATGTATACATACCAGAAAGATCACCCATGTATCTTCAGTGTAACATTTTCACCCATGTCATAATGTTTCCCTTAATTATGATTTGGAATGATTCTTGAATATAATTTGAGTCAGTATTCCAACTCTGTCATTATATTTGTAAATGAAATTTAGCTAACTTTTTATGCATTGCTCTGTAATTTTCTGAGTAGTCTTAAGGTGTACACCGTGATGATTTCATATACCTACACATTATTAAATGATTATTAAAGTCAAGCTAATCTCTTCTCATAATTACCATATTTTGTGTATAGGAATACTTGATAATCAATTCTCTTAGCATATCTCCAGTGTTCAATACAGTATTATTAAAGATTAGCATACTGTCCATTAGATCTATAGACTTATTTATCCTACATGACTAAAACTGTGTACTCTTTAGCTAATACCCTCACATTTTCCCCACTTATCCTCCGTAAGTAACCACTGTTAAACTTTCTGCTTCTCTGTATTTGATTTCCTTAGATTCCTATTGTGGAGCTGCCACTGTGGTTCAGAAAGTTAAGAGCTTCCTTCTCCGTGAGGAAGCAGGTTTGATTCCTGGTCTTGGTCTGTGAGTGGGTTAAGGATCCAGTGTTGCCACAAGCTATGGCATAGGTTGCATATGCAGTTCAGATATGCTTTTGCCCGCTGTGGTGTAGGCTCAGCTGCAGCTCTGATTCAACCCCTGGCCTGGGAACTTCCATATGGCAATACAAAGGAAAAAAGAAAAAAAATTAATTGTGAATGAGATTATGCTGTTCTGCTGTGTATGTATGTGTGCTTGGCTTATTTCACTTAGTATAATGTCCTCCAGTTTCATCCATGTTGTTGCAAATGGCCCCTCTCTATTTTTAAGGCTGAATGATATTACATTATGTATATATGCCACAATTTCTCTATCTAGTAATCCATCGATGGAAACTAAGGTTGTTTTCATACCTTGACTATTTATTGTGAATAATACTGCAATGAACCTGGGGCTGTAAATATCTCTTCAAGGTACTGAGTACATTTCCTGTGGGTATATACCCAGAGTGGGATTGCTACAGTATATAATGTTGCATTTTTAGTTTTTTTGAGGAACTGCTATATTGTTTCCCATAATGACTGTACCAATTTATACTCCCATAAACAGTATACAGAGTTTCAGTTTCTCCACATCCTCACCAACAAGTGAGGCCATCATTTTATTGATAATAGTCACCCTATAGGGTGTGAGTCAATACTTCATTACGGTTTTGTTTCCCTGATGATTAATGATGTTGACCACTTTTTCATATAACTCTTGGTCATTTTTATGTCTTTTTGTGTAAAACTGTGTATCCACATTCTTTGCCCATTTTAAAAATCAATTTTTTTATTATTAGCATTGAATTGTATAGGCTACTTAGATATTTTAGATAACCTCTAATCAGACAAATAGTTTGAAAATATTTCTTCCCGGTCCTTAAGTTACCTTTTCATTTTGTTGATAGTTGCTATTACTCTGCAGAAACATTTTAGCTTATTTTTTTAACTTAATTTAAATTTTATTTTATTTTACTTTATTTTAATGGACGCATCTGTGGCATATGGAAGTTCCTGGGCTGGGGGCCCAATTGAAGATGCAGTTGATGCCTACTCTACAGCCATGGCAATACCAGATCCTTAAGCCACTGAGCAAGGTCAGGGATTGAACCCACATCCTCAAAACACTATGTTGCCTTCTTAATCCACTGAGCCACAATGTAACTCCTGCAGAAATATATTAATTTAATACACTAGTTTATTTTTGCTTCTATTGCCTCAGGTTTTGGTGTCATATCCAAAAACTTCTTGCTAAGGCATTGTCAAGCATCTTTCCTTTATGCTTTCTTCTAGAGCTTTACATCTTACATGTAATTCTTTATTTTCAGTTGATTTTTGTAAATGGTATAAGATAAAGGTCCAATTTCATTACTTTGTGTGTGGATATCCAGTTTTTTCCTGCCGCATTCATTGAACAGTCTATCCTTTCCCCATCTATACCTACTTAACAACTCTAGTTTCCTGTTCATCAAAGTGTTTTCTTTGACATACTCTTCCATGGGATACACTGACAGAAAGTGTTTCCAAAGCCAAATAACTTTAAGAAACTGCACATTCTTTAGAGATTTTAATTGCATATTTACATATTAAAACACGTTTGAGCCCCTGCAGAAGGATATCTGTGTTAGTTTTTATTTTATCCCAGTCTCCCAAAGCTGTTTGCTCATGAATTAAAAAAAAAAAATCATGTGAGAATGTATTTGCATCCTACAGAGTAGCGTTCTAAATAATCACTGATTTAAGCAAAGAATATAGCAACTAAGTAGGTTTTATGGTTGGTTGGAGTTGTAACAGGTCTATTTCTAGACTCTGTTTCCTAGATATTTTTCTATATCTTTTCATTTATTTTACATTGTCTCAATTACTGTAGCTTTATAGAAAATCTTGGCAAAAATTGTGTTGTTCTTACAATTTTGTTACTCTTTTAAAATACTGTTTTATCTATGTGAGATCCTTTGCATTATTATGTAAATTTTGGAAACAGGCTGACAATTTCTTCAGATATCGTTGAAATTTTGTTTGGGATGATTTTGAGTTTATATACACAAATAGGTGAAATAGATATCTTAACAATATTGTGTCTATTCTAGCAAAATCTGTGCATGGTATGTAACTCCATTTATGGTAGTCTCCTTAATTTATCTCAACAGTGTTTTGTTGGTTTCAGGTATATTCTACATCTTTCATTGGATTTATTTAGAGCTAATTGATTTTTTTTGGTGTCATTGTAAATGACACTTTAACGTTTATTTCCAATTACTTGTTGTTAGCATATAGAGATACATTTAAACAAGTTTGTATTGATTTAGTTGCCTATACCTAAATTTATTTACTAGTGCTAGGAGTTGTGTTTGTAGTCTGCTTGGACTGCCATAACAAAGAATTACAAAGTGAATGGCTTAAACAACAGAAATGTTTTATCTCCAAGTTCTGGAGGCTGGATGTCTAAGAATAAGGTGTTGGCAGGGCCATGATATCTTCTGAAAGCATCAGGGAAAGATTTGTTTCAGGCCTTTCCCCTGGCTTATGGAAGATCCTTGGCTTGTTGGCAGTGTAACTCCAGGTTTACATGACATTCTTTCTAAATGCATGTCTATGTCCAAATTTCCCTTCTAAAAATGACATCAATCATGTAAGATTAGGGACTACCTTACTCCAGTATGCTCTCTTCTTAACTAGTTACATCTGCAGTAAGTCTATTTCACATTCTAAGGTACTTGGGGGTTAAGAGACCTCAACATATGAATTTTAAGGTACATAATTCAACCCATAACAGTGTTTATATATAGACATCATATGGTTGTCTATATACACAATTATGACATCCTCCAATAATGGGAGTTTGACTTCTTCCTTACAAATCAGCCTTTTTTGTCTTTATCTTCTCATATGGTCTTTAATTTTTCCATAACACTGTGGAATAGAAGTGGTGGAAAGGCATGTATCTCTTTACTGTCTTAGGAAAAAATATTTCATAATTTACCATTAAGTTTGACGTTAGACATAGGTTCCTCATAGATATAACAGATGATGGAAATACCACTCTATTCTTAATTCAGTAAGAATTTCAAAGCATGAATTGATTGCAATTTTAAAATGATTGTTTTACATGTATTGCAATGATCATACACTATTTCAACATTATTCTTTCATACTGCTAATTTTCAACTGCTGAACCAGTTTTGCATTCCAGGGTTAAATACACTGAGTTTTATATATGGCATTTGTAGGATACTGAATTTGATTTGCCACTTTGCAACAGATTTTTGTGCCTATGTTCATAAAGATAATCAATTTCTAATTTTCCTTTTTTGTGATGTCTTTATCAGGCCTTGGTATAGAGTAATAATGGCACATGCAAAATGAATTCAAACAGGTTATGGCCTCTTCTGTTTTGTATTGAAGAGTTTGCATGAAATTGGTATAATTTCTTCCTTTAATTATTTAATAAATGATAATTAGGTGAGGTAGATAATTGCTACAATGGCAGTCATATTACAGCTATCAAATCTACATTTTGTATACCTTAAATTTATACAATGTTCTATGTCAAATAGAGTTAAATGAGTTATAATAAGGACACACAACATATCAACTTTGTCAAATATGTTGGTAGAATATCTCAAATCATATATCCTTACTAATTTTCATCTCCTATCAGTTACTGAGGAAGAGTGCTAAAATATTCAGCTATTATTTTACATGTATTTATGCATTTTCATCAATATATATAGCTTCAAAATATCTTAGTATTTTCTAGATATATTTTGACGTTCTTGTTTTATGTGTATATTCATTTAGGATTGTCAAGTTTTCTTGATAAATTGATTATTTTATCATAAAATATCCTTTTTTTTATAAGGCATACCTCATTTTGTTGTATTTCGCAGATATTGAATTTTTCACAAAATGAAGGTTTGTGGCAACCCTGTGTCAGGAAGTGTATCATTGCAATTTTTCCAAAAAAATTTCCTCACTTTGTATCTCTGCGTCACATTTTGATAATTCCCCAAATATTTCAAACTTCTAAAAAGTAGTATATTTGTGATGGTGATCTGTGATCAGTGATCTTTGATGTTGCTATTGCAAAAAGATTATGACTTTCTGAAGACTCAGGTAATGGTTAGCATTTTTAGAAATAAAATACTTCTTGATTAAGGTTTTTTTTGAGACAATATGGTATTGCACACTTAACAGATTATAGTATGGTGTAAGCAAAACTTTAATATGCCCTGCAAAACCAAAAAATTCTTGCGACTTGCTTTACTGTAATATTTCTTTTTTCCCCCAGTGGTCTGGAGCCAAAACCACAGTATCTCTAAGGTATATGTACTGATAATGCTTTGTCTTGAAACCTATATTATCAGATACTAATCTACCTTGTTTATGCTTAGTAAGGTGGTTAAAATGTTCTGCTAACTTGACTGGGCCAGAAAATGCTCAGACATTTTGTTAAACACTATTCTTGGTGTGTCTGCAAGGATGTTTCTGGGTGAAATTAACAACTGAATCATTAGCATGAATAGAGCAGATTGTCCTCCCTAATGTGGGTGGGCCCCATTCAATAAGTTAGGATCTAAATAGAACAAAAAGTCTGACCCTCCTCCTGACTATAAGCAGGGATTTTTGTTTTTTTCCTGCCTTCAGAATAGAACTGACATGTTAACTCTGTAGATCTTGAATTTGCTTTCTTTCCCACTGCAACCACATCATAGACCCTGCTGGGTCTCCAGCTCGCCACTGCAAATCTCAGGATATGTCAACATCCATCATCTTGTAAGTCAATTCCTTATAAAATATTTGGGAAAAAAATATGCTCAAAGGATGTGTGTTTTGCCCTTTTGTTTCTATTTCTATGGAGAATCGTCATGTTTTATCCCATTTGTACTGCCATAACAATAATGTAAACCAGGTGGCTTAAACAGCAGTTATGTATTTCTCACAGTTCTGGAGACTGGAGGTCCAAATTAAGATGCTGGCAGATTCATTGTCTCATATGGACCCACTTCTTATTTCATAGCTGGTCATTTATGCATCCTGAGAGTCTCTGGGTTCTTGAATCCTCAGATAGTTATCTTGTTAAATCTTGCAAAATCTCAGTAATTATCTTTTCTCTTTCTGGCATTTAAAATACATTTATATTTCATTATTATTGTCTTAGATGCTGTTATATTTTTATAATTTTCTTTTAATTTCACTTCTACTGATAATTCTACTGACCTTTCTGCTAACCCATGGTTCCTTTCTTCTGTTGTATTCAACTTACTGTTAAAACCAGCAAATATTTTCCATAGCTAGCATTTTCATTTCATTGTTGTTTTTTCATGAGGGGGGAGGCTTTCATTTATCTCTTTTGAAATTTCCCACCTGTTAATTCATGTTGAACATATTTAATATTTATCACAGTTATTTTAAAGTCTCATTTGGTAATTTGTGAGTCTGCTTTTACTGACTGTGTTTCTTTTGATCATGTGTAGCATTTTCTTTTCCCTTATAATGCCCATACTTTTTAAAAAATTGCTTGACATTGTGTTTAAAATAATAGTAGGGACTTATGTAAGTAAGATTTGTCCTCAGGAAAAGGCACATTGGTGTTGTCATGTCACAACCCTAGGCAGAAAACTAGTAAAGTTAACATACAATTACTTGGGTTTATTTCCTTAAAGGGGATGGACTTCATAGAACCAGTGAGACTCTACAAATATTTTGTTGTTTTACAGCTAAGGTGCAGCTTTGCAAAGCATGGTTCATTCTCTGTGATACACAGTCTGGTTATCAGGTTTTGGAACTCTGAGGACATTTCTTTACTCTCTATCTTTACTCTTTCTACATCTTGATATATCTCTCTCCTTTCTGATGCATTGCTTGTACACTTTGGAGATTGACTTCAATGACCTATACATATATCAATATCTTTATTTTGCCTCTGCTCTACCACTATCCTATATATGATCTTTCCTGACTCTTCACTTCACTACTCCTCTAATATCTACTCCTATGCCCTTCTAATGTGTTTATAAGATATGCTCAAATAAATGTATTTCCAAGTTACAGAAAGCCCACTCACACTTTTGCAACACCCCAAAGTTCATGACTCATATAGTCAAGTCCTGTGGTTGTAATCACATTCTACCCCATATGGACCAAAGGTGAGGTTCAAGCATTACTCAAATCTCTCAAGCACTTAGGAAAGTTAAGTTGTTTATACACAGCCATGCTTATATAAAGCAGCTTTTATACATTATCTGGTATCTGTAATTTGTGGGAGCTTCCAATGCTTTGACATCAAAATGACATTTTTGTTTGTCCTCATTCAAACTATTTTCAGTCTAACATTTGATCTCATCACACTCTTTTTCTTAATGTTCAGAATCATGGAAATTGGTCAGGGGTTTCACCTCTCCCATGACAGATATTCCTTCTAGGAATTAACAGTCTTTCTTCTTGAGAATCTACCACAAAAATGTAAAATGTTTATTTTCTCTTTAGAGGTTGGAGAAAGGTAAAGTAACTGACACTAAGGAAGAGGAAAGACAGAACATTCACAGACAAATTTGTTTATACTGTTATGCTACTATGCTTTCATACATTTTCTTCTATATATGGATTTTACTTTCTGCTGTTATTTTCCCTTGGTCTTTGAGTATATAATTATATGTAACTACTATCTATAATCATATTCTCTTGGTCTTTGAGTAGATAATTATATGTAACTACTATCTATAATCATATATTTCCTGTTAAACCTTGCTATTATGAGAATGACAGGGATAAAAGGATTTCCATAAGTAAGTCCACTTCACAGAGCTTCACATTTAGTAAATGATGGTCACATGCTTGCTAAACAAAATTTCATCAAATTACTTGTGCAATTTGAGTATTCCTAAACATGAAGGCAGAAAATATAAAATGTCAGGTAGGTGGTAGATATATAGTATATGCTAAGTGCTTTATGTTTTAGTATTTTTTGTTGTTGCTCTATAATTAACATTACCCATAAAATTTTCAAGTTTTATTCTTTCTTGGCAGTATGCTTTCACTTTAATATTGTATCTTGCATTAGGTGATAAATGATTATATATACAAGGAATTATATAAGAGACTGAAACTGAGAAAACACAGCAATATACATAATCAAAAGAAACACTGGGTGCATAAATCAGTTGGTCAATAATACCATACTGTGCTGACATTAACTGAATGTTAAATTCTACTTATATGGTGTAAAAGTTCCACTTAGAGGTTGTATATAATTCCCATTTTTTTAGTAAAATTACTAAAATTTAATTTTTGTATCCAAGAGCTCCTGTATATAGGAGACATCTCTATTTTAAAAAATCTCTTTAATTTCTATTTGTAAAATTTAGTACCTAGAATGACCACAATGTAGGAAAATATTCTGAGGCATATTCTTCAAAGTCATCTTTTACTAGTTCTGTCTGATAATTTTATTTGTGAGTGCATTTAGCATAAAATATGACAGCAATTTTAAGGCATTTCCCTATAAATATGTTATATCCCCAAAGTGCTTAGACAAGATAGACACACACTTTTGTAAAACAAAGATTTTGCATCTTTGAGGCCAATGCAAAGATATAGATGAAAACTGGGGTTTTTGGAAACCTTATATTAATGGAAATATTGGAAGAATATAAAACAAATCTGGAGTTGGTTTGACTCTTCCTGAACTGAATAACCTTTTCTAATATGTAGTACAATTTAAAATTTTATAACTCAGGCTTTGAAAAATGTACTCTAACTTTATTGGAAATGTATTTAATGGGACATATTGACAGGAGGGGTGTTCTTAGAGAAAGAAGTAGAGTATCCACTGAGGGGAAAAAAAAATCCCAATATTAACTGTGAAGATTCAAGGCATAAACTGAGTTTTGAAATGATACAGCAAAGTTTTGCATGCATGTTTTAGGGCTGAAGTGTTACTGGGCCTGAAATAGAAATTTTGAAGATAACTGGAGAAAGCTAATGGTGGGGAATAAAGTGGACCCCTTTATAAGGAGCTAATTAAGAACTCTGAGATCATGTTTGGACCTGTGGAGCCTAAAGGTAAGTATTTTTTTAATTTTTATTTTTTCCATCATAACTGGTTTACGGTGTTCTGTCAGTTTTCTACTGTACAGCAAGGTGACCCAGTCACACATACATATATATACATTCCTTTTCTCACATTATCATGCTTCATCATAAGGGATTAGATACAGTTCCCAGTGCTATACAGCAGGATCTCATTGCTTATCCATTCCAAAGGCAATAGTTCAGATCTATTAACCCCAAGTTCCCAGTCCTTCCACTCCCTCCCCCTTTCTTCCCCTTCCCCTTCCCCTTGGCACCACAAGTCTCTTCTCCATGACCATGATTTTCTTTTCTGTGAAAAGTTTCATTTGTGTCATATTTTAGATTCCAGATATGTCATACCATATGGTATTTGTCTTTCTCTTTCTGACTTACTTCACTTAGTATAAGAGTCTCTAGTTCTATCCATGTTGCTGCAGATGGCATTATTTTGTTCTTTTTAGTGACTGAGTAGTATTCCATTGTGTATTTATATACCAATCTTCTTAATCCAATCATCTGTTGATGGACATTTAAGTTGTTTACATGTCTTAGCTATTGCGAATAGTGCTGTAATGAACATACAGGTGCATATGTCTTTTTCAAGGAAAGTTTTGTCTGGATGTATGCCTAAGAGTGGGATTGCGGCATCATATGGTAGTTCTATATTTAGTTTTCTGAGGTACCTCCATACTCTTCCATAGTGGTTGTAACCATTTACATTCAGTGCAGGAGGGTTCCCTTTTCTCCACACCCTCCCCAGCACTGGTTATTTGTGGACTTATTAATGATGGCCATTCTGACTGGTGTGAGGTGGTACCTCATAGTAGTTTTGATTCACATTTCTCTAATCAGTGACGTTGAACATTTTTTCATGTGCTTGTTGGCCATCTGTGTATCTTCTTTGGAGAAATGTCTATTCAAGTCTTTTGACCCTTTATCCAGTGGGTTGTTGGCTTTTTGCTGTTGAGTTGTATAAGTTGTTTGTATATTTTAGAGATTGAGCCCTGATCCATTGCCTCATTTGAAACTATTTTTTCCCATTCTGTCAGTTGTCTTTTTTTTTTATGGTTTCTTTTGCTGTGTAAAAGCTTGTCAATTTGATTAGATCCCATTGGTTTATTTTTGCTTTTATTTCTGTTGCCTTGGGAGACTGACCTGAGAAAACATTTGTAAGGTTGATATCAGATAATGTTTTGCCTATGTTCTCTTCCAGGAGTTTGATGGTGTTTTGTCTTCTGTTTAAATCTTTAAGCCATTTTAAATTCATTTTTGTGAATGTTGTGAGGTTTGTTCCAGTTTCATTGATTTACATGTGGCTGTCCAGTTTTCCCAGCACTACCTCCTGAAAATACTGTCTTTTTCCCATTTTATATTCTTGGCTCCTTTTTTTGAAGATTAAATGACTGTAGGTATGTAGGTTTATTTCTGCGTTCTCTATTCTGTTCCATTGGTCTGAGTATCTGTTTTTGTTTCAGTACCACACTGTCTTGATTACTGTAACTTTGTAATACTGTTGGAAGTCTGGGAGGGCTATGCCTCTCATTTGGTTTTTGTTCCTCAGGATTGCTTTGGCAATTCTGGGTCTTTTGTGGTTCCACATACATTTTTGGATTGTTTGTTCTAGATCTGTGAAAAAAATGTATTGAGTTATTTGATAGGGATTGCATTGAATCTGTGGATTGCTTTGGGTAATATGGCCATTTTTACACTATTAATTTTTCCAATCAATGAGCATGGAATATCTTTCTTTGAATCCTCTTTAATTTCCTTGATTAATGTTTTATACTTCTCAGCATATAAGTGTTTCACCTACTTGGTCAGGTTTATTCCCAGGCATGTAATATTTTTGGATGCAATTTTAAAAGGTCTTATATTTTTGTATTCCTTTTCTAATATTTCATTGATAGTATACAGAAATGCAACTGATTTCTGAATGTTAATCTTTTATCCTGCTACTTTTCTGAATTCACTGATCAGTTTGAGTAGTTTTTGTGTGGAGTCCTTTGGGTTTTCTCCATAGAGAATCATGTCATCTGCATGCAGTGACAATTGTACCCCTTCTCTTCCAATATGGATACATTTTATTTCTTTCATTTGTCGGATTGCTGTGGCTAGGACTTCTATGTTCAATAAAAGTGGTGAGAGTGGGTATCCTTGTCTTGTTCCAGCATTTAGTGGGAAGGCTTTCAAATTTTCTCTATTGAGTATTATGTTTGTCGTGGGTTTGTCATAAATGGCTTTTATTATCTTATGGTATGTTCCCTCTATATCCACTTTGGTAAGAGTTTTTATCATGAATGGATGTTGAACTTTGTCAAATGCTTTTCTGTATTTATTGAGATGATCCTGTGGTTTTTGAGTTTTCTGTTGTTAATGTGGTGTAGGATGTTGATTCATTTGTGTATGTTGAACCAGCCTTGTGAACGTGGGATGAATCCCACTTGGTCAAAGTGTATGATATTTTTGTATGTTGTTGGATTCGGTTGGCTAAAATTTTGTTGAGAATTTTTGTGTCCTTATTCATTAAAGATATTGGCTTATAATTTTCTTTTTTTGTAGTATCTTTGTCTGTTTAAGAGGGTGATGGTGGCATCATAGAATGTGTTTGGGGGTGTTCACTCTTGTTTAACATTTTGGAAAACCTTAAGGAGGATGGGTATAAGTTCTGCTTGATATGTTTTGTAGAATTGGCTTGTGAAGCCATCTGGTCATGGACTTTTATTTGTATGGAGTGTTTTTATTACATATGCAGTTTCATTTCTAGTTATCAGTTTGTTCAGTTGATCTATTTCTTCTTAATTCAGTTTTGGTGGACTTCATGTCCCTAGAAATTTGTGAGTCCCTTTTCTTGGTGAGTCTGGCCAGAAGTTTGTCAATTGTGTTTACTTTTTCAAAGAACCAGCTCTTGGTTTTACTGTGTTTTTTCTATTGTTTTTGAATCTCCATTTTATTGATTTCTTCTCTGATATTTATGATTTCCTTCCTTTTTCTGACTTTACGTTTTGTTGTTTTTCGAGTTCATTTAGGTGGTCGGTTAAATTGTTTTGAGATTTTTCTCCTTTTTTTGTGGAAGGCCTGTATTGCTATGAATGTCTAAGTACTGCTTTTGTGGCATCCCAGAGAATTTGAATGGTTGTGTCTTCATTATCATTTATCCTGAGGCACTTTTTTAATTTCCCTTTTAATTTTCTCTTTGACCCATTGGTTTTTTAGTAGCATGTTGTTTAGTCGCCATGTAGTTAGTTTTTTCTCATTTATTTTCCTATGTTTGATTTCTAGTTTCTTGCCATTGTGGTCAGAGAAGATACTTGAAATAATTTCTCTACTCATAAATTTGTCACTGTTAGTTTTGTCCCCCAGTTTGTGATTGATTCTTGAGAATGTTCCATGTGCATTTGAGAAGAATGTATATTCCAATGTTTTTTGGAGGCAATGTCCTGAAAATGTCAATTAAGTCAAACTTTTCTATTGTGTCATTTAGGATCTCTGTTGCCTTATTTTCTGTCTAGAGGATCTCTCTGTTGATGTGAGTGGGGTGTTAAAGTCTCCTAGTATTATTGCATTCCAATCAAATTTTCCTTTATGTCTGTTAGTATTTGTTGTATGTATCTGGGTGCTCCTATATTAGGAGCCTATATTTTGGTGATTGTAATATCTTCTTTAATGGATTCTTTTACCATTAAATAGTGTCCTTCTTTGTTTTTCTTTATGGCTTTCATTTAAAAGTCTATTTTGTCTGATAGGATTACTGCAACTCCTGCCTTCCTGTCTTGTCTGTTGGCATAAAGGGGTAAGTATTTCAAATAGCAGTTTTATATTGTTCTTTAGTATGAATTTTCAACAATCTCAATACTTAAATCTTTCTAAAAGTTATAGTCTAGATTCTAGCTGTACTATGTACAGTTAAGTACAAGATTATCCCTTCTCCAAAACTGAACAAAGACATAAGAGATCACCACCAATAAGAAAATAAATAAGCTTATTAAGTATCAGTATGCTAAAGGTACTCACCATCAAGGATAGTCATGAGAGTACTGTTGTAATTTTAGGATCTGGAGGTGTGTCTAGGGGCCTCCAGACAAGGCCCCTTGTATGTGGCTGGAAATTCATGTTCACTTCTCTCATTTGACTGCAAAATGTGAATTTACTTCAGGTTGTCAGTGAGTTTCTATGCTATAATAACTTGTTCATATAAAAGAAATATAATTTCAGTAAAGCCAGTGACATATGAGGTAATAGAGAAATGATAGAGATAAAATAATAGCTACAGAACAAAACAACGTGTTTAAAGTCCTTTTAACCATTTACAGTTATAGATGTGTCTTAGAAAAGGTAAGTAATTTTCCCAAGGTTAATACAGCTAGTGATGGGAGAAGTAGGATTTGAACTCTCCAACCTGTATTCCTACTCACCATTTACTAGTGTCTTTAGTAGTGAACTGGGTAGGGCTCCTTTTCCATTTGGGGAGATGATTTTTTATATTTATGGCACCCTACTTTTCAGGTTCCTTGCTCTCATTCCATTCTATTTTTGGCATCTTTTATATAGTTCTAATGTAGAGACTTTGAAATCCCTGAGGAAAAATACTATTTTTTTTAATCTTTAAGACTATACAATTTAGCAGAATGCCTAACACATTATAACTATCAAAATATATGTTTAAGATATTTGGATCTAGAGTGAAGCCTTTAATTGCAGTGAAAATTCAATGAGGTGTTCTGGTTCAAGGAGGTAAGTTAGGAGGATCTTAAACTCACCTCTTTCGATGGACATAAACAAATACATAGCCACGTATTGTACAATTTTCTCTGGGAAATAAACCCCTAGCTGAGTAACTACTACATTTTGGATAAACAAGAGAAAATTGCATTAAAGCACTTAGGAGAGGCTGGGTCACAGTATCATCATAAGCCCCATACTTGGCATAACAACCCACAATTGGGAGGGAACTCAAAACACTAACAGGTACAGAGTTTAAACCCCTCATAATCTGGCACTCTAATTTTAAAGACTTGCATCTGATAGATGAGCCTCCCAAACATGTAGACTTGAAATCACATCCATGAGATGTGCAACACCCTAGCAAACTGAGTTAAGGAATTCAAACTCTGATACTTTAAAAGCTGCTGCCTGAAGTTCTATCTTCTAATCAACCTCTACAGATGCTGGCTAAGCTCCTCCTCTTGGGGACATTGACAATTGTTGGCACTTCTGCAACTCCTGAGAGTCTACACACAATAAAATAGGCTGTTGTACAATCAAAGAAATCTGAGAGTCTACCTCAAAGATCTAGGGAAAGAATAAGGTACATGTCTTATGTGAGACCACTCCAAGTCTTTGAGAGGTGGCTGTTAATCTAATGCAGAGAAACCAATACAAAGAGACAAGGAAAACAAGGAAACAAAAAATATGTTCCAAATGAAAGGACAAAATACAGTTAAAGACTTTTAGAAAGAGGAGAAAAGTGATTTACTTGATACAGACTACAAAATAGCAATCATAACAATCAATGTTCACCAGTCTTAGGTGAAGAATGGGTAAACAAAATAGGAATTTCAAAAGGAGAAGATACAAGAAAGTAACAAAAGGTGTCCCAGAGCTGAAGAATACAATAAGTGAACGGATTAATATTAATCAGACCAGTGTAACAGAAGAAAGGATCACTGAATTTGAAGACAATAGAAAAATTCAGCCATCAAAGCAGAAAAAAAGAATATAAAAGGTTGAAGATAACTTAAGGGACTTATAGAACAACATCTAGTAGACCAATATTCATATTATATGAGTTGCAAAAGGAGAAGAGCTAGAGAAAGAGTGAGAAACCTTATCTTTAGAAAGAAAGGCTAAAAGCCTCCCTAACCAGGTAAAGGATATGATATGTTTCTACATACTAAAAATGAAGTATCAGTAAGAGAAATTAAGAAAATAGTCCCATTCAAAATTGCATTAAAAATGAAATATCGAGGAATAAATTTAACCAAGGAGGTGATAGATCTGTACACTGAAAATAAGGCACTGCTGAAATAAGGAGAGGAAGACACAAATAAGTGGAACTGAACTCCATGTCCATGAATTGGAAGAGTTAATATTGTTAAAATACCCAAAGCAATCTACATACTCAATGCAATCTCTATAAAAAGTGCAATGTAATTTTTCACAGAAATGGAACACTCCTAAATTTTTTATGGGACACAGATTGCAAATAGTCAAAGTAATCTTGAGAAATAAGAACAAACATAGAAGCATCATACTCCCTGATTTGAAACTAGATTACAAAGCAATAGTTAATCAAAACAATATGGCGTTTATGTTAAAACAGACCCAAATCAGTGGAATAGAATAAAGAGCCAGAAATAAGCCCATGCATAAATGGTCAATTAATTTAAAACAAGGGAGACTGAAAAGGACAGTCTCTTTAGCAAATGGTCCTGGGAATACTGGACAAACACATGCAAAGGAATAAAATTGGACCACTATCTTATACAAAAATTAATTCAAGATGGATTAAGAATATTAAAGACCTAAAATCATAAAATTTCTAGAGGAAAACAAACCAGTAAGCTCTATGACATAAATGTTGGAGGTTATTTTTTGCATCTGACATCAAAAGCAAAAATAAACAAATGGGACCACATTAAACAAATAAAAATGCATAGCAAGGGGAACATGAACAAAATGAAAAGGCAACCTAATGTTTTCAAATTATGTATCTGATAAGGGGTTAACATCCAAAATATAAACTCATATAACTCAGTGACAGTTCACCAAACAGACTCAATTCTCTTTTGTCATTTCATTTAGAATATTCCTGTTTATATTTACCGTATTTAAATGTGTTTCCTTCAACAAAACATTGTACCCACAACACTATTAAAAACAGCATAGTCAACAAGTAATACACTTTAAGTATAAAGATTCACATAAATTGAAAGTAAAGGAGTGGAGAAAAATATGCTATGATAACACTAATAAACAGAAAGCTAGAGTAGCTACATTATTTCCCCTACAAGAATTTAGAAAAAGTATAATCATTAGTGATAAAGAAGGGCATAAATAACAGAAGTGTCAGTTCTCCAGGAAGATCCTAATGTGCTATGCACCTGACAACAGAACATCAAAATATAAAAAGAAAAAAACAACTGAAAGGAGACATAGATCCATTGTTAAAATACCTTATTTTAGTGTCTACTTTCTTTTTTGGAATTGGCAGACCAAGCAGGCAGGAGACCACTAAGGATAAAGTTGACATGAAAAGCATTATTAATAAATTGATATAACTGACATTTAAAGAATCCTCTATCCTGCAATAGAAGAATACACATTTTTCTAAGGCTAACATGGACTGCTGAACAAGACAGAACACATTCTTTTAAACACTAATTTAAAAGAACATTATTATACAAACTATGTTTGCAGGACACAATGTAATCAATAATTAATAACATTCCAAAATAGAAAGCAATAGGTCAAGCTGATTTCACTTGTGAATTCCATCAAGTAATGAAAAGAAAGATAGCAATCCTCCACAATCTCATCCAAAATATAGAAGTAAAGGGAACACTAATTCATTCTATGGGGTCAGCATTATCTTAATAAGAAAACCAATAAAGATCTTACAAGAAAGGGAAGTGGAAGACCAGTATCTTTGATCAAAAGACACACAAAATTCCTCAACGATGTATCAGCAAATGGGGTCTAACAATGTATAAAATAATTGTACAACCAAGTGAGATTTATTTCAGGTATGTAGGACTGTTTAAACATTCAAAAGTCAATAAATTTATCACATCAAGAGACTAATAAGAAAACTCATTATCCTATCAATTCATGAAGAAGAAGCGTTTCATAAAAACCAAAACCCATTCATTATAAAACTTTCTCAACGAGGTAGAAGAGAACTTCCTTAACCTGATAAGCACTATCACTTCATAAAGATACAAAAATCAGTGTATGTTAGGACAAGTTAATATAAGATTGAGGATATTTCCTTATTCATCTGATGGGTTTCGGTGGGTAGATATCAAGTTTTCTTACCAGTATTTGAAATTCTCACCTAGTTTTTTTTTCCCATTACTGCTAAGTTTATGAAACACTTCCATTTATAAGTATAGTTTTCTATGACTGATAATAATTACTATTAATGTAATAGCTAATATTTAACATATATTGAGGACTTGTGCATCAACGCTGATAAGCAATTTACATGGACTATCATATTTCACCCTCAAAACAATTCTATGAGTTATTCTGATTCCCAATTATAGATTAAAATTCTAAAGTTCAGAAAGCAATTTGACTCATGCTATAAACTTACCTGAATGAGTCAAGATTCAAGTCTATATAATCATGCTTCAAAAGCAACTCCCTCTTCTGTATCAAACTGCCTCTCAGGCAAGTGAATATGGTGAGAAAAATAGAACCAATTAATTCCGGTGAAACCCAAAGCCTTCTCTCCTTATTGAGGATTCCTGGTATAGGCCTTAAATCTATATATTAGAGCATCAAAAAACCAATTAAAGAACTTCAGAAACTTGTCTTTTCAGATAGTCTATTTTCAAAAATTAAAGGCAGAACTTACCATATTTTGAAACAATAGATCTTTTCTCTATCCAATTCCATCTCACTTTTGATCACTGTTATCTATTTCCCAGATTCCGGAATTAGATTATCTGTGAATCTCAAAGTCAGAGGTTGTTAGTTCTTATTTTATCATATTTATAAAAGAGAAATATTTTTTAGAGGCAGTTGGAAATGTGCCATTCTATCCAGATGCATAAAACTAATTTTAATTAGTTAAAGTTATAAATTTATTCCAAACCAAGAAGTAGATCTTTTTGGAATTTTGTTTTTCTGATTTAATATTTTTAATACCTTTAAAACCAAAAAGACATTTACGTATCAATATCCAAGAGTGTAAATACTTAATAACTAAAACTTTATGAAACTGAGTGCTTATATTTTCTTGGTCTTCTCCATGAAAATATATTTCATATAGAGAAGTTGATAAAGATAAACGGATTGTTTACTGAAGAAAAACAGAGCACTAACCATAGAGATACTATAGTTAAATTACCAAGTAGACAAAAATATTGAAATGTCAAATAGAATTCAAAATTTTTGGCTTTATATAAATATATGACTTGCTAAGGAAAAATATATATCCATGTTTAATGGCAATTGCATTCTTTTTTTTTTTGCAAATTTTATGGAATAGAAATCCAGAATATAAAAAAATAAAAGTGATAATAAATAAAAATACATACCCTGTAAGTGAATTTGAAGTTTCCCTTTGTTAAGGATTTATTAGTGAAGTTAACTAAAAGACACATTAACATTAGACAAACAATTCTGAGTGGAAACAAACATATCTAGAAAAAGCTTCCAAATTACGTGTTACTCTTTTAATGCCTTACCTCAAAAAGAAAAAGATGGCTTTCTTATCTCGCTTAATTAGTCTCCTTTTCTCCTTCTCCATAAAATACTTGGGGAAAACATTCTTAAGCCTTTACTTTTATATAATTCTAAAAGGCCTAATCTAAACCTGTGTTATTAATGAGAATACATATTTACATATTTATTACACTAAACTATTGATTGTTTCTTCTTTGCTGATTTTGAATAACTGACCTATAAGAAAACTGTACATAAACTATAGAGGAGTCATATTAAGTTAAATACGACTTAAGAGTTCTTTTTCCTTTTTTTTTCCTTTTCTTTTGCTTTTTAAGGCCATACCTGCAGCATAAGGAAGTTCCCAGGCTAGGGGCTGAGAATCGGAGTGGCAGCAGCTGGCCTATATCACAGCCACAGCAATGTAGGATCCGAGCTGCATCTGTGACCTTCAGTACAGCTCACAGCAATGCTGGATCCTTAACCCATTGAGTGAGGCCAGAGATTGAACCTACGTCCTCATGGATACTAGTCGGGTTCATTACTACTGAGCCACCACAGGAACTCCCTATTAGAGTCCTTTATCATCAAATACATTCTGATTTAATAGTAGAGTACAATATATTACAACAGATATTCTTGGGATTTATCATCTTTCAGTCTTGGAAAAAATCTCTAGTAATAATCCCTATTCTGCTTATAACCTAGATAAAGTAATAGCATCCAAATTTACATTCCCAGTTCAGACAACTACAACTCTAGACAATACATAAAACAACTCTTCAAGACACTGGCAATTATTTAATTAAAGGCATATTCCCTAGAGGATGGTTAACAAACAAGGTGAGCTCTATAATTTCCACAGTATGTTGTTTGGAAAGAATTTCCAGACTGTGGAACAGTGAGATGAAACCCATAGCATGGTACCCTCACTGAATTGAGGGGTAGAAGTTGAGTCTGAGTAGGACAGACGGTTAGACTAAGGAAGGAGAGAATATTGAGAGGAGACAGTTGCATTGAGAAAGCAATCTAGAGATGGGCAGAGGGTCCTCCCTAACCTGAGTATTAATTACTTTTTATGGTGAGGAAACTAAGACCAAGGGAACAATCATTTAGGATAAAGAGAAGTAAAGAACCATCAAAGCTCACAAGAAGGTAAAAGTAATTCCTATTTCCACAGATAGAATAGAAAACCTCATAATTCTCAGGTCATTGAGCAGACAAATCAGAAATGATTTGTTCCAGAAATGGGGAAAAATTAGACCTAGACTAAAACTGTTCTGGTCCTTTGTAACAAAACTTAAAAGCAAGACAGGAAAATATGTCAGTTTCAGGTCATTTAACTGTCCGATAACAAAGTTCAACACTATTTATAGGAATACAAATGTATATAGATACAAGAAGGTGTCCATTTAAATATTACCAGATATGAAAAATAATCAGGAAAATGTGACTGACAATGAGAAAAAAATCAATCAAATTTAACCCCCAAACATATACTGTAAAATCAATAGCAAAAACTCTAAAACCCATATTATAACTGTATTCTATATGTATAATAATTAAAGGAAAAGATAATATTTTAGTAAAACATAAAAATATCAGTGATGCAAATTTAATTCTAGAAAACTACAGGGCTATCCAATGCACTGAATAAGATTAAATGGTATATTAGACAATGCAGAATAAAAGATCAATGAACTTGAAGATATAACCATGGAAACTATCTCAAATAAAACAGAGAAAAAGGAATGAAAAAGTGAATAAATTGTACATTAATCAGTTATGGAACAAATTCAAACAGTTTAAGTGTTATTAGGGTTCCAAAAAGAGTAGAATGGGGGTAGAAAGACAGAAATGATGTTAGGAAAAATAAAGCTTGACATTTTATCCCAGTTTGATAAAACCTAAATCTACAGATCTAAGAAGCTAAAATGAACCACAAACACAATGACATGAGAGAGATTATATGAAAGGACATCATAGTTAATTTGCTTAAAACTAGTGATAGGCGATAAATAAACCTATCAAAAAGTAGTTAGAGGAAAAGCAAACAGTTCATTCATAGGAACAGAGATAAAAATAACAGTAGACTTATCAGATATAAGATAAAAATTAGTGGAACAGTATCTTTACTGGAAGAAATATAGAAAACAAGTAATGTAGAGTTATATGCCTAACATGTGCCTACAAAAAAAGAAAGGTAGAATAAAAACATTTTCATATATTCAAAGGCTAAAACAGTCACCTATAAATCTAAAATATAAGAAAGTTTATAGCAAATTTTTCAAGAAATAACCTCATCAAACTGAAATCTAGATATATAAAGTGGAATAAAGAGTACCGAAATGATAATTATGTACAAATATGAGCTTTTCATAATATGTAAAATTCTCCAAATAACTGTTTAAATAAAAATATTACTGTGTTGTGGACTTCATAATGTATGTATGACAATAATAACACTGGATAGTAAAGAAAAAATGAAAATATACTTTTGTCAGATTTTTATACTTTGCATGAATTAGTATGATAGAATTTAAAATAGATTATCATAAGCTAAAATGCATTAAATATAAGCAAATTCAAAAACAAAAAAGTTATAGCCAATAACTGAATAAAGAAAAAAACAATCATGAAATACACTAAATTAATCCAAAAGAATGCATTACAGTGGATATAAGTGGAGCAGGAAAAAACAGGATAAATAGAAAACAAACAGCAAATTATTGACTTAGGATTATCCATGACAATGATTATATTAAATGATATAAACTAATTAATAGCATTGTCAACTTGGATAAAAGGTAAGACCCAATTACATTCTGCATACAAAATGCCCAGGTTAAGTATTAGATGCAGTGAACAAATTAAATGACAAAATAACCAAAACTTATTCAAAAAGACATACTGGAGTTCACTGGTGGTCTAGAGGTTAAGGATTTGGAGTTATCACTGCTTTGGTGTGGTGATCCCTGGCTCAGGAACTTTCACATGCAGTAGATGTTGCCAAAGAAAACCATACAAAACAAAACAAAAGACAAAAAACAAAAAGGAAGCAGTATGTCACCTGAAAAACCTATATCATCAATGTACTTATCCTTCCCACAAAGAAAAGTACAGGCCAACATGTCTTCGCTTTACTAAATTAAATCCAACAATACAGAAGTGGTATAATAATTGATGCCTCAAATCACTTAACACAATTTAATGTGATATGGATCATAGACCTAATTAAAAGACTAAGCTTTTAGGAAAAAGTAGAGGAGAAAAGATTTGAGATGGCATTAGGCCAAGATTTATTAGAAACATAGTAAATAAATAAAGCAATAAATTGTGTTTTATAAAAAACAACTCCTGATGTGTGAAAGCCTATTAACAGAATTCAAAGATGTCATAATTGAAGGAATTATCATATATATGACAAACTTATATTCTTAATATATAAAGAAATCCCAAAATTCAATAATAAGAAAGCACATGACATTAGAAGATGGGCAGTATATATGAATAGAAACAATTTTTGTTCACTAAGAAATATAATTGGCAAAAATGTTTGAAATGTTATTAAATGCTATTATTTGAAATGTTATTCAATGAAATATTATTAAAATCAATTATAAAAATTGCAAATTGAAATCATAATGTGATTGATAATAGTCCACATTTTTTAGAATGTCTGTAATTAAAATGCCTAACCAAACAAATTGTTGGCAGGATTGTGGAGCATTTGTAAATCACTACTGTATATAAGTATGTAAAATGATAAACATATTATGGAAAATAGCTTGGCCTTCTCTTAAAAAGTTAAATATACATATGTGCAATATAACCAGTCATTTCACTTCTAGACATATGTCCATGCAAACACTTGTGCACAGAGACAAATAGGAATGTTTAGATAGTCTGTAGAGATATCAAAGGAAATATCCTAGGGAGGTGCAAACTCAACCAACAGTGAAGAAACCTCTAGGCTTTCTAAGACTTGTGTGAGAAAGAAAATATATGTGGCAATATGAGAAACTGAATCATAAAAATTAAATGTATTAGGGTGAAGTGAGTATTTATAAACATTTTATGTAAAGAATATCTAAAAATACATATTAAAATAATTTTCTAAAGCTCTTAAAATCAACATTAAAATAAAATTGGTTAAGTATATATTTATACTAATTTTCAGTTCAAAATATACCATAATATATATAAATATGTTTAATTTTAATATTAAGAAAGCATAAAAATAGCAACTGGATTGCCCAAATAATGTTTGTATTAATAATAGTTGTTAAAATGGTAACACTTACTTGTGCGGCAGATGTAAGAAAAGAGGCTTGGTCTTCACTACACAGGAAAATATCACTTTTCATTATTTAGAAAATAAATCTCACAAATATCTACTAAAGTTTAATATACATGTAGACATGGAAATAAAAGAAAAAATGTTATAGCATCTCTTTTATAGGCAAAGTATTAGGAAATAAATTGTGGTACTGTTTACTAAAGTAAAATATATGAAAAATAAAGAATGTTTTAAATCATTAGTTGGAGGAATTTTTTTTCTTTTTCTTTTTTAATTTAAAAATTTTTTTTGGCCACGTCCATGGAATGGGGAAACTCCAGGGCCAAGGATCAAACCCACGCCATAGCAGTGACCCAAGCCACAGCCCTGGCATGCTGGACCCTTAACTCACTGCACTACTAGGAAATTCCTAGACACTAGATATTAGAAATAGATACTATAATGGGAGAAGAGTAAGATGCAAGAAAGTGTATATGGTGTCCAATATTTGTTAAACAAAAATGGCAAAAATCAATTTTGTGTGTGCATACGTATAGCAATAATCTGAACATGGAGTAAAGTATGCATCAGATTGTTTACCTTGATACCTAGTAGACAGAGGGTAAAAAAAGTGAGGGGGATGTAAATAAAGATACCACAAAAATACTATAAAAATAAGTGTATATTTTCCAATAGAAAGCTATCATCCCAGGGACATTAAAAATAATACCCTTGTCAGTGGGTGGGGGGTCAGGGTGTATCCAGAACACAGAAAAGAACTTTATAAAAATATTAAGAAAAAAAAAAAGGGAGTTCATCTTGTGTCTTGGCAGGTTATAAATTCAAATAGTATCCATGAGGATGAGGATTCAATCCCCTGGCTCGCTCAGTGGATTAAGGGTCCAGCATTGCTCTGAGCTATGGTGTAGGTCACAGATGTGGCTCAGATCTGGCATGGCTGTGGCTGCGGCATAGGCTAGTGGCTGCAGCTCCGATTAGGCCCCTAGCCTAGGAACTTCCATATGCCATAGGAAGGCCCTAAAAAGAAAACAAAAAGTATTATCAGTGCTTCTTTCATGAAATCAAGGATATTTTTACCTATTAAGTTTCTGTGTATTGCTTAAATTAATTTTTTACCACACCTGTGGCAAGTGGAAGTTCATAGACCAGGGACTCAACCATGAACTGCAACATTGCAGTTGCAACCTGCACCACAACTGTGGCAATGCTGGATCATTAACCTGCTGTGCCATAAGGGAACTTTCTGCTTAAATATTTTTTAATGGCTTTGTATCATTAGTATAGTGAGAAAATATTATGTACATGATATTATAGAGGAAATTATAGATTTAAACAAATATATATGGGATGGAAAATATGTTAGAGAGTGTTTTTTTTTTTTTAGTCCAAAATGGATTGGAACTCTAAGCTAGCATTTCAAAAATGTAGCAACATAAGTATTCATGATCATAACTGAAGAGGTCCAAGATAGTGCCAGCTTTTGACACTTGATACCAATGCCCAAGCAATATCATCAGAAATGTGTTTCTCTACATCTTTCCATATTGCTTTCCTTAATGTTGAATTTATTTACATGTAAAGTCTACTTGAAGGTTGACAAAATAGCTATAAAAAGTCCTAGGATTATATCCAACTAGATAGGGCTCCAGTGAATGAAAAGTTTTTTCTCTTTATCACGTTTAACAACAAAAGTTTTAAGGTACACATCCTTGCTTTTACATGTCCTTGTAAATGTGCTTGCTTTTACATGTCCTTGCTTTTACATGTCCTTGTTAATGTGTCTCAACTCTGTCTTGGAATGCAGTTCCCTCATTGGCCAAATCGGCTACTTATAAGAATCTTTGGGGGATTATCTGATGCTATAGGGACATGCAACTTTGTTTCTAACTAAGCTATTTTACAACTCTATACAGAGTAAAGTTAAATTGTGGAAAATGGAAAACAAGGCAAGTAATTCTTATCTGTAAATACACAAAAAATTCTAATAGAAAATAAACATTTTTCCTCCTGTGGGAAAGCCAGTTTTGCAGATTCAAAAGTGTATCTTACTTGAAGTCTCTCTCTCTCTCCTTTTGCACCCACTGAAATGGGTTACTCATCACAGCTTGGAGGTGGCTGACCTTCACATGACCAAGGATCAGGAGCTGTTGTACAGAGGGTCACTTGAGCCTGGTGATTAGCCTCTAAAGAGGGGACCTACTATTCAAGAGTCAAGCCTTCATTACCTTGCCCAGGCCCTGGGAACACTAAGAATGGGCCTCCTGGTTTGGACTACCATGAGGACCAGCAGGGCCAGCAGGATCAGCAGGACCAGTTTTACCCTATCAGGGTATGTCAGCAGCACCCCTCTCTCCTGGGAGACCACTAGGACCAGATGGACCAGCAGTGCCTGGAGCACCAAGTACACCAGATTCCTAGTCCTTTAGTTCTGTAATCTAAGACATGGTCCATCATCATTCAGCTCCATGAACAAGAGAGTACACCTGTCTGCAGGAGCATATGACTAGGATGTGGGTTTTCAGCAGGGGTGTAATGATACATTGGAAGTCCACTTTTAATGTGTTACTATCCCCTGTGTGAATCTTGTGACTGCTTCAGTAGAATGGAGCCCTAGTGCCCCACCTCTGGGCAAAACTCCTCTATTGCCCTACCTAGTATATTACCTTACTGCGGACCATTAGCTCCAACAGAACATCTTTTGAAGATGAGCACTGGATGCATTGTCCAGGTAAGCTGAAGTTTGGCTGATGTTAGCTGGACTGGGTTCCAGGTTGCAGGTTAGTTTTGGGTGTCTGTTTGGCCCAGTGGACCATCTTGGGTATATTGACTCTCTCAAGGCTGTGTAGACCTGCAAGAGTGCAAATCCTATTGATTAGATTTTCCAGTGACTGTCCTGCCCAAGCAAAGCTGCAAAGTTTCAAAAAACATTCCTGTGCTTTCTACTCTCCATTCTTCATGGGTCCGAGTCCCAAGAGATAAAGAAACAGGCATGAGGAGATTGGATTAAGATGGTGGAATAGAAGGAATGGAGCTCAACTTCTCTCATAAAAGGTACACATGGAACATTCTCTAAGACTGATCACATCCTGGGTGACAAATCAAGCCTCAGTAACTTTAAGAAAATTGAAATCATATCAGGCATCTTTTCTGACCACAATGCTATATGGCTGGAAATCAACAACAAGGGAAAAAAAAAGGCAACAAATACAAACACATGGAGACTAAACAACATGCTACTAAATGGATCACTGAAGAAATAAAAGAGGAAATTAAAAAATACCTAGAAGCAAATGACAACAAAGATACGACACTCCAAAACCTCTGGGATGCAGCAAAAGCAGTTCTAAGAGGAAAGTTTATAGCAATACAAGCCTGCCTCAGGAAACAAGAAAAAGCTCAAATAAACAACCTAACTTTACATTTAAAGCAGCTAGAGAGGGAAGAACAGACAAGACCTAAAGGTAGTAGAAGAAAAGAAATCATAAAGATCAGAGCAGAAGTCAATGAAACAGAAATGAAGAAAACCATAGCAAAGATCAATGAAACTAAAAGCTAGTTCTTTGAAAAGATCAACAAAATTAATAAACCCTTAGTCAAACTTATCAAGAAAAAAAGAGAGAGGACACAAATCAATAAATTTAGGAATGAAAAAGGAGAAGTAACAACAGACATCACAGAAATACAAAGGATCATAAGAGACTACTATATACAACTATATGGCAATAAAACGGAAAACCTAGAAGAAATGGACACATTCTTAGAAAAGTACAAT
>PVHT020000175.1:4609918-4631104 GCA_004024745.2 Catagonus wagneri
ACCAAAAATGGGCAGAAGATCTAAACAGACAGTTCTCCAAAGAAGACATACAGATGGCCAAAAACACATGAAAATATGTTCAACATCACTCATTATTAGAGAAATGCAAACCAAAACCACTATGAGGTACCACCTTACACCAGCCAGAACGGCCATCATCAAAAAGTCTACAAACAATAAGTGCTAGAGAGGGTGTGGAGAAAAAGGAACCCTATTACACTGTAGATGGGAATGCAAATTGGTGCAACCACTGTGGAAAACAATATGGAGATTCCTTAGAAAACTAAAAATAGAATTACCATTTGATCCAGCAATCCCACTCCTGGGCATCTATCCAGAGAAATCCATGACTCAAAAAGACACGTGTACTCCAATGTTCATTGCAGCACTCTATACAATAGCCAAGTCATGGAAACAACCTAAATGCCCATCGACAGAGGAGTGGATAGGGAAGATGTGGTACATATACACAATGGAATATTACTCAGCCATTAACAGAAATGAAATAACAGCATTTATAGCAACATGGAGGACCTAGAAACTATCGTACTAAGTGAAGTCACTCAGACAATGAGACACCAACATCAAATGCTACCACTTACATGTGGAATCTAAAAAAATAACACAATGAACTTCTTTGCAGAACAGATAATTGACTCACAGACTTTGGAAAACTTATGGTTTCCAAATGAGACAAGTTGGGGGGTAAGGGATGCACTGAAGGTTTGGGATGAAAATACTATAAAATTTGGTTGTGATGATTTTTGTACACCTATAATTGTAATAAAATTCATTAAGTAATAAATAATAAAATAAAATAAAATGAATCCTTGGAGTCCAAGTAGAGTTTGTCTGCCCTGATCCATTCAGTGTCAGGGTTATTTACTTCAGGAAGATAAAGATGCCAGTATCAGATGCACAAGAGTTGGGTAATAGTCCAAAGGTAAAGAGAAGTGTCTACTACATTATATTCTTCCTAAATGAAGCTGAAAATTTTAAAGTTATAACGAAGACAGATATGACCGAGTTTATAAGCTTTTAATGCATGAAACTCATCATAAGCATATATAAAAGATAAGAAACGATTGAAAATACACTTATTACAGTAAATGTTTTTTATGTTTGAGTCCCTTTAACTCCTAAGACAGAAGAAGGTATCAATAGAAAATGATAAATAATAAGATCAGGAACTCTCTCATCTAATGGCCAAAAAAACTTATAAAATATCATTTTTATGAGAAATCAGTAATGTAAATAAATGTGACCATTAGATTTCAATTATCACTAATTAGATTATGGAAGTAGAAATAGTATGATAAATTACAATGGCACAACAGACTACTAAAATTGGTACCCTCCTACACAGTTGATGGAAGTATAAATTGGTAGAGCTTTATTGTCTGGTACTGCTTTTAAGGCTGACAAAATTTAACAATGTTCATACATACCTCTACCCTACAAAAACTATCACAAATGCATACAAATGTTTATTTATAAGAACGTTATTGCACCATTGTTGGTAATAGGCAAAAATAGGAAACTAAATATCTATTAGTAGGATAATGACTGAAAATTATAACATATGTATATTTTGAATAATATGAAAGTCCGAACAAGTATGAAATACCTCTATATGAATAGAAATGTATGGCTCACTAAATAGTGCATATATTATTTTATTAAAATTGTATGTTTCTTAGGGGTTCCAGTCGTGGCTCAGTGGTTAACGAATCCGACTAGGAACCATGAGGTTGCCACTTTGTTCCCTGGCCTTGCTCAGTGGGTTAACACTCCGGCATTGCCTTGAACTGTGGCGTAGGTTGCAGAAAGGGCTTGGATTCCGCATTTCTGTGGCTGTGGCGTAGGCTGGCGGCTACAGCTCCAATTAGACCACTAGCCTGGGAACCTACATATTCCACGAGTGCAGCCCTAGAAAAGGCAAAAAAAAAAAATTGTATGTTTCTTTGAAAATTATCCCTATCCTACTACTTGTGTGTGTGTGTGTATGTGTGTGTATGCATAGAGTAGAAGGATAGGTCTAAACTATTAATTGCGGCTACTTCTGTGGAAGAGTGGGAACATAGGGAGGGAAGAGATATTTCTATGTTGTTAGAGGCGTAATTTTTTAATAAATCTTTAGTTTTTGATCACTTTGGGATAAAAGTGCTGGAATAAATGAAAAAATAATGTGTCTTATTTGCGGAAATTACAAACATAATCTTTCTAATTATTTTTCGAGGAAATACCACCTGTTGATTTTGTTCTTATCTTCATTTCATTGGCAAGTATGACAATTTTTCTACCCATGCATCTGGCCCCAGCTCCTCTTCTGAGCACCGTGATTCAGAGAACCCCCATGGAGATGGAAATGTTAACAGAAGTAGATCCATACCAAGCCATTCTAGCATACTGTCTATGGAGATGTAGCTCACATCTGGTAATTTATTTCCTATCATCAACAAAGCATTAGGAATTTATTGGCTATATTTCTTAAGTCTTTCTGAAACCTTTAGATTTGTCCTGAAGCTTGAAGGGGCTATGCCTAGCACACAACACATTTCCTCTTGAGGCTCACTTTCCTAGAGTTTTATTTTTTTTTTCCCTTAGGGTTTTCCTTTTCTTTTCGTTGTTGAAATAGCCAAACAAGTTATTATGGATCTATAGATGGTCACCAGAAAGTGGGCTTTGCTTGTCAAGATTTCTCTTTGGGGTTGTCTGACACACCTGGAGCTGAGTCCATATGGTCTGGTGTGCTGGGTCTCAAAAGGAGCAGGACTTGGGTTGCCTGTTGGCCACGACCAGAATCAAGGAGGGCAGAACTACCTCCATTAGCAGAGAAGAGGGATGTTCTGAACAGTCCTTCCAGAGAGATTTTTAATTTCAACAGGTCTATCAGTGCAATGTGGGAAAGTTATACTTTTCATTTTAAATACCTACTTTTGTTAAAACTCCCGTTTCCCGATCATGTTTATTTTCTTTTGAAGCCAGTATATAGATTTTTGTGAGAATGTATCAATGAAGGAAATGCTAGGATTTGATATCTGAAAATAAGGTTTTTACATAAACTTTTAAGGAAATAGCATAAAAAGTACTTTGCATCTGTAAGTCTAAGATACTTGGCTTGCTATTGAAACCTTTTTCTTTATACTCTAGCTCATATGTTCAGAGTTATTGAATTTGATTATTTAAAAAAGTACTATCAGCTTGGTGATTATTTTTATTGCTTTGGTGCCTTCAGTTCACCCTTGTTTTTCTATGTTTTTAATCTCCTGCTATTGTGCTTGCATTTTTTTAGTAAAATAACTTTTAAACATCATATTGCTGACTCTTTGATGATATGAGTATTCTGTTTAAACATGTCTTGAAGGGAGTTTTTGTTATCCAAAATTTGGAGTACTTCTGACTTTGGATGAAATAAAACTAAGATCCTTAATGTAATTTTAATGCATTATTTAATGACTTCAATAAATCCTGATGCATTTTTTTCTCTCTTCAAAAGAAAAAAATCATCACTTAATATTGAATATAATTTCTCAATTTACAACTGGGGTTAAAAGTATTCATTTTCCTGTTCTTGCTATATAAACCTCTTCATTATATAAATAGCTGTGAAAGAACTTTTTCCACTAATAAAAGTAATAAATATTAGAACTTTCAATTCAGCACGTTTTCAGTCAAAATTGTTTCTTGCATAAAGATTGTTTTTATATTGCTTCACACAAAAGGAAATGCACTAACTTATGGCTTTTTTATCTCAAATATTTTAAGCTCATTGCTGCATACGGAAATCATGCTTTGTAAGCTCAAAGTTATATGACAGAATAGTTGTATAGAAAAATAAAATAATATACAAAATATATTAGACTTTTAGAATACCTTGTTAGAATTCCACAAATGAGGATGCTTTGCAAGATAATTTATTACATTATAGAGGAAGAAGGAAAATCTTATCCTATTTTTTGAACTAGCATATAAATTAAACAGATCAGAATAAATAAGCACTATTTGGAAGGAGAGACTGACAGAGAAACATAGTGGTGGCTCATTTCTTCCAAAATGTCTAGGAAGACAAGCACGGGGAAATGTTTCAGTTGACTCATGCTGTTCTGAGTACTGAAGTGCAGGGCTATAGAGGGAAGTCTCTCTCTCATAAGAAGAAAAAAAAATTAAGTTAGTGAGCACAAGTGAATAGATTTAGATAAGACTCTAAAAAGTGATTACAGGATAATGTACTCTAAGGTATCCATAAAGCCCAAGACATCGCGTAAATAGAAGTCTGGGCAAAAAAGTCTTTTAAATAATAAAGAACAATAAGAATTATTTTAGAATCCTTGTATTTGAGTAAATATTATTATTTAATGAGAGAGGAGAAACTTTATCAGCTTAAGTTTGAGGGTAATAAGAGGACACATTAATTGACAGTGTATAAGCTTGTAAGAGTTATATTAATTATAGAGGTATTCCATACATAGCTCCTGTTTTCTGTCTCCCTTCTTTCCTTTCCTATCCTTTCTCTTTCATCCATCTACCCATCTCTACTTGTTAATCTTCTGTTTATTGAAAAGGATGTAAAATGAATCATGTAAGTTCAGAAAAACAATTTTTTGAGTGTTCAGTATTGAATACTTATTGATTTGGAGCAGTATATTTTAGAATTTAAATCATATTTGACATATATTAGTGCCTAAACTATAAGATCAAGTATTAATATTTCCATAGACAGAAATATAAATTAAAAAATTCCCAAAGACCTTAAAATAATTAATATGAAATTCTGATAATTCCCCTGTAACATAATTACTATAGCTTCTATGTTTTATTTTCTCATTATAAATATTAGAGTTGGACAACTCTTTGGTATTACTCAAGTTTATCAGGTAGCTTTAAATTTATTTTATGTATTCACTTTTTTATTTGAAAGAACACAAATTATGCAGCAAGGACTGTGAAAGGTGATGAAGATACAGACATTAATAGAACTCAGTTTTTTCCTTGAAGAGACTGACAGTTGTTTCAAACATTCTAACACTAGAGAATGTGTTTTATATAAAAGCACTAATATAGACAGCTTAAAATCATCAAAATAAAATTAAAAATTGTATGATATTCCATGAATTGGAATAAGGCTGCTGACGTTCAAACTCAATTTTTCCACATTCCAGTTGAGGGGGGGGTCTTAGAAATGTAATTTAACTACTCTTCCTAAGAGACATCACCTTTACAAGAGATGGATAATAATACCTTCCTCATAGAATTATTGAGAGGATCAAATGAGTTAATTCATGTTAAGTGCCTAGAAGAGTACCTGGTGTATAGTAAGAATTTGGTAACTATCACCTATCATAACATTATCTATACATCAGTTGTTCATATGACATACTACTAATGCATCTAACAAAATATAAAATCTACTCAGTAGAGTCTATTATATATGTTACATATGTTGTTATATATAACAATATATATATTGCTAAATATCTTAATGCTATACATATGTTGTTATATATATATGTTATAAAACAACATATATGTATTGCTAAACATCTTAATGATCAGATAGTGCATATCTAATCTGATGAAAAACTATTCATATATGTGTGCCGTCTCTTCAGACTAGTAGATGGCTGCATAAACCGAACTATCAGAGTTCTCCATGGGCACTGCTGTAGGTGGGATAAGAAGTTGGGTTGCAATGAAAACTGTCAGCTCAGTTTGCTTTGTTTAAGTAACTATATTAACTCACTGTGGTAATAATTTAGCTCATCTCATTCAACATATCTGATTACTATTTGTATTTATGGTTAAGAAAAATGAATATTTAGATATATATTAAAATAGATTGCAATCTAAACCTTTGAAAATATCAAGTATGTAGGTTAAAAATTAAAACCAAGATTCTGCCTTCTGCTACAGCCTCATTTTATGCTTTCAAGCACTTTTTACTGGCTAGGACATGTAAAATGTCACCTTCTTGTACATGCTATCTAGTATCTCACAGTATAAATATATCCTGTTATGATTCCTTTATAGTATCTTACTTTCATTTACTTTATGGGAGTGTTTAGCCACGTAATTATTTGTATTATGATTTGTATAATATTTGTGTCTTCCACATCACTATATGCTTTATGAGGACAGAAAAGCTATCTGTTTTGCTCACAGTTGTTGGATCGTTCCCAGTTTAAGAAGTTCAATATATATACATTTCAATTTGAAGATAATCTTTATTCAAAAATATAGAGACCATATGATACATATGCTAGACGTAGTTCTAATAAAGATATTTTGTTTCACTTAATAAGACGAATGCTTTTTTTTTTTTTTTGTCTTTTTGCCTTTATGTAGAGCCGCACCCGCAGCATATGGAGGTTCCCAGGCTAGGGGTCTAACAGAGCTGTAGCTGCCAGCCTTCGCCACAGCCACAGCAACATGGGACCCGAGCCGCGTCTGCAACCTTCACCACAGCTCACGGCAACGCCGGATCCTTAACCCACTGAGCAAGGCCAGGGATCGAACCCGCAACCTCACGGTTCTTCGTCGGATTCGTTAACCACTGAGCCACTAAGGGAACTCCAGGAATGCTTATTTTTATATTAACTTTTTATATAATAAAGACATTTTGTTGATCAAGTTTTAAAATAGCATTTCTCAACATATTTTAAACTCTGAGCTTATTAAAATATATATATATATTTAACTTTATATTAGGCTATCAAATTAAACAAAGAGGTACCATTACCTAAATTTTGAATCTTGCATTTTTCATTAAAAAATAAATTGGCTTATTTTTGTTACGTTTTAATTCTAACTGGCAAGATGAGTGAAGCCCTCAATATATTTTAAATCACATATATGAAATAACACAATTAAACTGTGAATAATATATTTGCCAAAAGCTTTTTCTGCTCTATTAAGATGATCCTAAGGTTTCTATTCTTCAATTTATTTATGTGGTATATCACATTGACTTATTTGTGGATACTGAAATTTCCTTGCATCTCTGGGATGAAGCCCACTTGATCACAATGAATGATCCCTTTGAAGTATTTTGTTTTCACTTTGCTAACACTTTGCTGAAAATTTTGTATCTATGTTCAGCAGTGATAGTGACAATGTAATTTTCTTTTTTTGTGATATCTTTGGTTTAGTATCATGGTGATGCTGGCTTCATATATAAATTTCTTTCACTATGTTTTGTCAGTGTTGCCTTTTTTATTTTCTGCCTACATGATCTGTCCACTGAGGCAATCGGGGTGTTCAACTCCTGTACTATTATTGTGTTACTATCAGTTTCCTCTTTTGTCTGCTAATATTTGCTTTATGTATTTATGCTTTAAATATATATGCTATGTTAGGTGCATATATATTTATAATTGTTGTGCCTTCTTCTTGTATCAATCCCTTGATCATTAGAAATTATTTGCAAATGATATGACTGATAAAGTGTTAATATTCAAAATATATAAACAGCTCATAAAAATCAATAGCACAAACCAAAAAACTCAACTACAAAATGGGTAGAAGATCTGAACAGACATTTTTCCAGTGAAGATATTCGGGCACATGAAAAAATGCTCAAGAACACTGATCATCAGCGAAATGCAAATCAAACCATAATGAGATATCACCTTACACCTATCAGAATGACTGTCCTCAGAAAGACCACAGTAATCAGAAAAGAAAAAGAAATAACAGTAATGCAAACTGGAAAAGAAGAAGTAAGATTGTCACTGTTTGCAGATGACATGAAAACACTAAATATTTAACCAGAAAACTGTAGAGGTCATCAATGAATTAAGTGGCAAAATACAACAGTAATATATGGAAATTTCTTGCACTCCTGTACACTAATAATGAAAGATCAGAAAGAGAAATTTAGGGAAAAATCCCATTTACCATTGCATCAAAAAGAATATCTAGAAATAAACCTACCTAAAGAGGCAAAAAATCTGTACTCTAAGATGTTGATTAAAGAAATCAAAGATGGCAGAAATATATGGAAAGCTATACCATGCTATTGGGTTGTAAGAGTCAATGCAAAATGACTATTCCATCCAAGACAATCTATAGATTCAATGTAATCCCTATCAAATTTCAAATACCATTCTTCACAGAACTAGAACAAAAAAAAAATTTAAATGTGTATGGAAACACAAAAGCCCTGAATTGCCATAGTAATCTTGAAAAAGAAAAATGGAGCTGGAGGAATTAGGCTCCCTGACTTCAGACTATACTATAAATCTATAGTTATCAAAACAGTATGGTACTAGCACACAAAAAAAAAAAAAGAAATATAGGTCAGTGGAAGAGGATTGAAAGCCCAGAGATAAACCTGACTCACACATGGTTAACTAAGCTATGACAAAGGAGATAAGAATTTACAATAGAAAAAAGAAAGTCTCTTTAATAAATGGTACTGGGAAAACTGGACAGCTACATGTAAAAGAATAAAATTAGAACATATATGCCTTACACAAAAATAAACTCAAAATGGATTAAAGACCTAACAATATGCTGCAAACTATAAAACTCCTTAAGGAAAACACAGGCAGAAAACACTTTGACATCACTCACAGCAATATCTTTTTTCATCTACCTCCTAGAGTAATGAAAATAAAAGCAAAAAGGAACAAATGAGACCTAATTAAACTTGAAAGCTTTTGCATATCAAAGGAAACCATAATAAAATGAAAAGACAACACACAGAATGGGAAAAAAAATCTTTGCAAATGAAGCAACTGACAAGGGAAAATCTCTAAAATATGAAAACATCTTATGCAGTTTTATATAAAAAAACAATCCAATAATAAAATGATCAGATGATCTAAATAGACATTTCCAAAAAAGACAGAGAGATGGGCAAAAAGCACATGAAAAATGTTCAACATCAGTAATTATCAGAGAAATTCAAATCAAAACTACAGTGAAGCATCACCTTATACCACTCAGAATTGGTATCATCAAAAAGTTGGAGAGGATGTGGAGAAAAGGTAACACTTATACACTTTTGGTGGGAATGTAAATTGGTACAATCACTACGGAGAACACTATGGAGGTTCCTTAAAAAACTAAATATATGGCTACCATATGATCCAGCAATCCTACTCCTGGGCATATATCCAGAGAAAACCATAATTCAAAAAGACGCATTCACCCCAGTGTTCACTGAAACACCATTTACAATAGCCAAGACATGAAAGCAACCTAAATGTCCAGTAACAGAGGAATAAAGATGCAGTACATATATATAATGAAATATTACTCAGCCATAAGAAAGAATGAGATAATGCCATTTGAAGCAACATGGATGGACCTAGTGATTATCAGATTATCATACTAAATGAAGCCAAAGATAAACATGATATTACTTATAAGTAGAATCTAACAAAAATTTATAAAACAAACAAAGTCACAGATTTTGAAACTAAACTTATGGTTACCATAGGGGAAACTGTGGTGGGGAGGGATAAATTAAAGGAAAACAGAATCAATACAGGCACACTACTGAGTATAAATAGCTAACAAGGACCTACTTTAGAGAATGGGGAAATTTACTCAATATTCTGTAACAATTTATATGGGAAATATGGATTTATACATGTGTGTGTGTGTGTACGTATATATATATATATATATATATATATATATATATATATATGTAATTCACTTTGCTGTACATCCGAAACTAATATAACATTGTAACTTTATACCAATAAAATTTTTTCACAAGATCACAAATAACAAATGTTGGTGAGGATGTGGAGAAAAGGGAATGCCTATACTGCTAGTGGGAATGTAAATTTGTACAGCCACTGTGGAAAACAGTACAGAGGTTTCTCCAAAAACTAAAATCAGAACTATCATCTGACCCAGAAATTCTACTCCTGAGTATATATCTAAAAAAAAAAAAAGAAAAAAATCAAACTAGTGAAATCAATCAAACTAAAAAAATAAATTAGTAGTGAAAATAACAAAAAAAGAAGCAGAATCACAGATATAATGCAAAATCTAGTAGTAAGCAGTGTGGAGAAGGAAGGAGGAAGGGGCATGACAGCATAGAAGATTAAGAAGTATGAATTACTATTTATAAGATAAATAAGCTACAAGGATATGTTGAAAAACACAGGGTATATAGCCAATATTTTATAACTATAAATGGAATATCTCTAAAAATTGTGACTAGCTCCTATACACCTGAAACGTATAATACTGTATATCAATTATGCCTCAATTAAAAAGGAAGCAAAATCATTACAGGCCAATTATATTGATGATCATATTGATGAATTCTTAAATAAAATATTAATAAATCCAAAAATTTTATATATTTTTTCTCAGTGAAGACAAGTGTGATCACAGCTCTTTTTTTTTCTTTTTATACTTTTGTTAGCATCAGAGTCATCCTGATGTGCTTTATAAAATCTTTGATCTACAGAATACAATCTCTAGTTGTGATGAATATTTTAAAGTAAATTTAGTTTATACACCTAACTTGTTATATTTTAACATCTGTACACATTACACTTCTTTTCACCAATGGTACATTGTAGATACTTATCAAACAATAATTGACTGGAGAAAATAATTTAAACTTTTCAAATTGTCAAAGCTACCATGAGAGCTAATGCCATACAGTGAGTGATAACTAATCTGGCACATGATGGAACTGTAGGAAGATCTTGTGTTGCCCTCTTTTAAAGTGCAAAAATGTTAAATATTTTTCATAATTTTTAATTAAAAAGTAAGTTGAATCTCATGGGCTCTATTTCTAATAATGCAGTTACTTATTAGGAGAGAAAATCTGCCATGGGCCCTGAGTGTCCCTGGGATGTTCTTATCTAGTATGCCAAGAACATGAGCCTTTGAAACTCTACCTGGGCAATTTTTCAAAACTGCATTTGCACTTAGAACCTTAAGGGAGGTGGTAAAATTTCCTCCTGGACAAACATCAGGCTGGCTTCTGCATATTATAAAATTCCCCAAGCTTACTGTTTCTCTTGTACCTTAGCTCACTTTATCTCCAGGCATCCACCCATTCTCCTCCACGTATGGAACTTAGGAACATGGGGAATAGACACAAAAATGAAGCTCTGGACAGAGCTTTTGCTATAAGTAATAAAGTCCTTTATTTCTGGTCCAGCAGTCTTGTCTTCCACCGCAATCCATGAAACAGTAACAGGGTAGTTTATTAGCTTTAAGAAAGGTAACATACCAGCCTTCACAATTTTTGACTCCATCCTATAATCCTGTTGTGAAACAATACACTGATAAGCAGTTTTCAGATAATAGATTCTTAACTTTATCTTTTTAGCCACTCAAAAATATTTTGAACAATGACTGTTGACCAAGATATCATCCAGTTTAAATTATATATCTGACTTTATTGCTTCTGCTTAAAACCCCCATTTGACTCTCCAGGGATTTTGATAGAAACCCAATTCTCTTTCAAAGGAACATCCAAAAATATACATAACAATAGTGCAACTATTGCTTCTGCTTTTCAGACCTCCTCCTACTTTGCTCTTTCCTCCGTTTTCTATCCTCATCTCTCTCCTGGGATGTTGTTTCTGATTTTCCCTTTGGCTAGTCACTTCTTTTCTATTAAAAAGGTTAAGATGATTCTTGCTAAGAAACTCCCAACCAGCTTGGATCTTCTTTCGCTCTCCCATTTTCAGCTTCCACACATATTTCATTTTCTGAAAATTCATTCACAAAGACACAATCCTATCCTCAACAGTTCTGACCTGAGAAGTGGATGAATTTTGTCATTCTTTCTCCTTCACCTGAGCACCACTTTAACAACCCCAGTACCTCAGTGGTTTACCACTGTAGGTTCCAGAGCCAGGTGGTACAAATCACAAGGAAATGGCTGGAGATAATTCTGTTACAGGAAGGAGAGAACCAAGTCTATCACAGTCTATTCCAGGTCAATAGCCATCCTCTTTCATTTATTAACAGAAATTAAGTCTATGTGCTTTTGTATTTCACTGAGCCCATTAGAGCCAATATCTCATTAGTTTTAGAACCCAGTAGTTCTTAATTTTCCATTTATTTACCTCAGACCCTGTGGATATTGATGGTCATTGTGCAGTTTCTGCCAAAATAGGGAGACAAGCCCTTTTCTTTCCTCATGCTAAATATGATAGAAAACAGTCTCAAAAATGGACTATAGTGGAAAACTACTCAATTTCAACCAGCCACCAGTATTTACATTTCTGACTCCCTTTGGTAATGGCGATTTAAATGTGTCCAAGTACATTCCAGGAACTCAATCTCTCTTCTCACTGTACTTATCTTCCTTCCAGAGATTTTTATGAAGAGGTAATTATAACATGAAGCTAAAAAAAAATATTAAGCTTCAAGATTCTCACTTGCCAAGGCTCATTTTGAGTTCCCGGGAGGGACTTCAGCTACATAATCACATAAACATATCGCTCACTTAATTGTGTCCCCCCAAATTTATGTTGAAGTTCCACCTCCCAATATTTGGGGATAGGGATTAAAAGGAAATAATTAAGGTTAAAGAAGGTCTTAAGAGTGGAGCCCTCACCTGATAGGAGTTGTGTCCTTATAGAATAAGAGACACAGAGAGCCCTCTCTCCACCACTCACTGTCAAAACACAGCGTACATGTTGCCAGTTTCAAGCCAGAAAGAGAGCTCTCATCAGAAACTCTCCTGATCTGACTTCCAGCTTCCAGAACTGTTTCAAAATAAATTTCTGCTGTTGAAGCAACTCAGTCTTTGGTATTATGGTAGCTCAGGCTGACTGAGACACAGATGCATTATAACTACATTTGCCTAAGACTACTCTCTCTCTGTTTAAGCTGCCCCTCCATCATATTGCCTGTTGTGTCTGATGATGTTGAACTGGCTATGGCCATTTGGGGGATATTACTGTGGGTCAAGTCAGCTGGGGAGGGATTTAGTTTGGTTTGTTTTCAATGAGATATCAATATATTGGTTTGTTATAACTTTGTTCATTGTTGTTAAATTCTACCTATAGACAACAATAGTATAAAAAAAATCATTGCCATAAGAAGAGGCAATCAAAGACCAAGCAGCCAGATTTTGGAGAAAGCATTATAAAATTAGGTCAGATGCTAATTTAATATAAATATATTCTCTGAATTTTTTGGACATTTGTGTAATTTAATATTTTCAAATTGTAATTTGTGATCATTTTATAATTTAAATAACTACTTAATAGCTGTTTTGTATCTATAATTTTACATTATTTTCCTTAAAGAGTCCCCAGAACTGCATAAGAACCAGGCTCCACAAAACACAGAGCTATCTTTAAGTACAGGTCCTTTTCAATCGTAAGCTTGCACAATTTAGGAAGTATGAAAGCATGCACATGTAGATCAGAGCTCCTAAACTCACACAGGAGCTCCTAAACTCACATGGTCAGTTCTGGCAGGAACTATGAAGAACAATAACCTATGGGTGAGCACAATTCAACCTAAAAGGGGCAGTGGATAATAAACACCAACTGAGTGCCATCAATCAAATGAGGACACAGGTCCACAGAAATGGGATATGTGAAAATCTATGTGAGATTTCTGAAATTTTAAAGAAGGCATTTAATTTTAGTGTTTTTAATAAAATGTGGGTTTTGACTATTGGTCATTTTCTGATTTCTCTAGGTAAATTACCCTCTGGATAATTTACATACCAGAAGCTTTCCTTAGATATTGCCTTCAAGTGGTAGGCTCCAGTCATATACAAGAAAGGGCACACCAGAGCACATTTCTTCACTGTAACGCAAAATGTCCTACCTGGAAGTGAATGTATATGAGAAGTGGTATAACATTGTGGTGAAATATAGACTTAAGATGCTACACTGTCTGAGTTTGAATCCCACCCAAACCCATGACATATCTGTTGTATAATCTTGGGCAAATCGTTCAGTCTCTCTGTGTTCAGGTTCCTCATTTGTTTAGAGGAGAAACTGGTAATATTCAACCTCATGTTTGAAGATGAAATAAACAAATGGCCAACGGCTCAAAGTGTGGTCCAACGTGAATACTAAGAAAATGTTAGCTTTTTTTCCCCTTTTAGCCACTTAGGTTTTTCCCATATGGAAACAAAGATTAATTTCATACTGGCTCTATCCTGCTCCACATGTTTAATTCAGTGGGTACTGAACCTCTGATTAAGGGGCGGCCTTCATCTTAAAAGACAGTGCTCATGCCAGTGATGTTTTTACCATATGCTAAGTGCTTGAAAGTCTGTAAGAGAACTGGAGCCAAATCGCCAGACAAAAGGAAGGAATTCTCTGATGCTCCATCTTATTTTCTAAAATGGCAGCTATTCTATGACTCAATGCCCTGTTGAAATAACTCTCACAGCAGGAGCAAGCCCATGTACTCAGGGATAGATACAGGAACTCTTACAATCTGAACTTACAGTAGGGTCTCTGGGTTTATGTCCCATTTCTTTTCTCCAACAGTAAGTTAATTAAAGGTCTGAGATAAAATAAATTGTTGCCAGAAAGAAAGAGTCATTGCCTTCTGAGACCTTGGGTCTGTTCACATGGAGAAGAACTCCAAACAAGGAACTTGGAGCAAGTCTTGAAATGAAATCTTGTAAAAATTCTACCTCAGTTCTTTAAGTGAATGTCCAGCTGGTGGCTAGACTGAGCCTCTCCAAAAACCACAAGAAACGTCTTAGTCAGATGCACCAGGTTTTCCCAGATGCTGAGAAGTCCCACACTTCTGTATATAATCCAGTTTCGGCCTCTGAAAAGCATGAGCCATACATTGATGGAAAATTCATCCCAATGTACCAAGTACTACAGACTGAAGGGAATGAAGAGATGGAAAACACAGTCCTTGCCTCCAAGTTGCTCATTGTTTAGTATCACAACACATGCATTTTGAATAATGAAGACGTGAATGAATGAAAAAATGTTATATGTGATCAAATTACTAAGTATCTCTAAGCCTCCATTTCCTCATTTAAAAATAAGGCCAATAAGACAGTGTATCTCACAGGACTTAAGGTGGAAACACTGAGCCGATTAATGGAGAGGGCTTCAGCAGAGTATCCTGTATACAGTGACCACTAAGTAAACTGTCCATATTGTTTTGTTATGAGAATAATGTCCTAACATTAGTATTGTGTGTATACCTCATTTAGCCATTAGTGAGGACTGCTATGCTATAGTATTTAAAATGTGAATAATTAACATATTTCTTATTAACTCTTTTAAGACCATGAACACTGTTAGCACAGCAAAAATCTTTGTGCTAAAATTTCACTGTCATTTTGCTTAAAACTGATTAGATGATTTTTACTTGATTAAATTTTCTCCAAGCTATCTTCTCAATAATGATATCTATAACAAAGGTAGCTCTATTTGAACATAAAATTTCACTTGGGGTAAAAGAAATAATTAAAGTAACTAAGAAATATTGACATTTTAAGTAATTAAAGTGTGAAAGAGTAGAATTTAAAAATTATTTTGAGGAGTTCCTATTGTGGCTCAGCAGAAACAAACCCAAACTGTACCTGTGGGGACACGTGTTTGACCCCAGCCCCGCTCAGTGGGTTAAAAGTTCTGGTATTTCCATGACCTGTGGTGTTATTCACAGATGCAGCTTGGATCTGATATTGCTGTGGCTGTGGCACAGGCCGGCAGCTGTAGCTCTGATTCAACCCCTTGCCTGGGAACTTGCATATGCTGTGGATGCAGCCCTTAAAAAATTATTTTGATGTCTAAAATTTATAAGGTCATATTAAAAAATCAGAAGGTGTTCTGTAACAATGATTTTCATTTATGTTGCATGAGTTTCCAGATAATACCTCCTGTCTGTCCCTGCAGCACTTCTCTCTTCCCCTTTCTATTTTATTGGACTCCATCTGTGGAATATTTTGTCTCCTGGTTTCAGTGTGTTTTCAGCCAATAGGAAGCTGGAACAGGAAGTCAGGGTGGTTAATCAATCCCTGTTTCCTTCTTTGTAAGGTTGCTTCAAGAAAGCTATGTCTCTGAACTGGAGGCCACAGAGACTCTCAAGCTGACCCTATTGCATCTGTATCTCCTGTTGAGTTTGGGTACCCAACAACTCCCTCTCCGTATCAAAGCAGGTCTCAGAGTGGCAACAACAGCTGCTATACTTAGCTCTGTGCTAGTGTACTACCTCCTGAGATTTCCCTACATTCTGCGTACATTAGAACTTGTCCCCCTTTTCCGCTCTCTTTGAATTATCCTAATTTAAGTGTACCATCTGTTTCATGCCAAAATCCCCATAAAAATAGGCAGTATAAAAATAAGAAAAATGA
Organism: Catagonus wagneri; assembly: GCA_004024745.2. Taxonomy (NCBI): domain Eukaryota; kingdom Metazoa; phylum Chordata; class Mammalia; order Artiodactyla; family Tayassuidae; genus Catagonus; species Catagonus wagneri. Next base: position 4,626,204 of record PVHT020000175.1, read on the forward strand.
TTGATATTTTTATGTTAAAAAAGTTGTCTCTGAAAACAGGAGTAAAGTTGTATTTTCAAATTTTAGGGGAAGACAGAAAGCATAGGCTTAAGAGTGCTGTCTTATATTTGTAGCCATCTGTTACTTGTTTGGTCATCTGTTACTTGTTTTTTGTTTGTTTTCATTTTAAAGTAATTTTGTTATAGTATAGCCAACTTACAATGTGTTAGTTTGAAAATTTAATGCTCTCACTTACAAAATGGGAATAGTCATTAATAGTGAATGGTCATTTAAATCTATCTCATATTATTGAGTTTAGGATTATATTAAAAAAACATGTGTAAAGTGTTTAGTACAGAGCCTTGAACTGCATAAGCCTTCAGTGAAGGGTAGCACCTACTTTTATTATCTGCATCTAATAATATTGCAAGCAAGTTAATATTTTAGGGCTTAAATTACTTTCTTTTTTATTATCATCACAAATTTAAATGCTATTAAAAAATCTGTGTGCATATTTAAAAATATTTTTATAGTATAACTCTATTATAAAGTAGAACATACTCTGAGGCATTATATTAGAAATATTTGGCTTTTTAACTGTCTAAATAAAACCCATAATTTTTAGCTTTCATGCAATATTATCTGGCAGAGTCAGAATAGTTCAAAGTAGAAGAGCTAGATCGTAAATAAATGACATATTTACCAAACTTTTCTCTATAAAAATGCTACTCTAAACTAGTATTATTCATTCAGTCCTCACAGAAAGTAAATTTGCTTGTGAAATTCCTCAGGAACTGCCTGAAGCAGATAATAGGGAACTCAGAGTGTAGGATCCAAGGTTGATAAACAGAATGGCATCACATTTTAAATCTTTTCAAAAAAAAAAATACTAGAGTAAGTGGCTTCTTTTGAAAGGAAGACTTCATAATTAAGTTTAACCCAAACCAATATAATAGCTATTACAGAGATAAAAAATTGTATATACTATTAAAAACATAGCTTATTTCTCTGACAGTACCATATTTTTTTCAGCCCTAAGGTCCCTACAAAAGGTATTAGATCAAAGGTAATATCAGCATAATGGTGGAATTAAACCCTCCTTTTGTCTCTCCCTTTCAATCTACAACCAATATAATATCCACAACTCAATGGAGATTCTTGTGCCCAACACACCAGGAAGCCAAAGAGTTCCACACATTTGTCTATCTAAAGATGGGTGGGCAGGATGCCTGGGGAAGATATGAGGCAGTGCTGCAGTCCTGTTCCCAAGGCAGAGCACATGAGCTTGCAACCCAGGAGGACCTTATAGTATAGAGGAGGCAGGGCATGTAACTCCAGCCTCACTATCCCCAGGGTGGTGCTGATAAACACAATCCCAGTTATGGAAGAGATGCCCTCCATCCTGGAGTCCTAGGTGATGATGCCAACAACAGCAGTGACCCTAGGGGCACAAGCAATAACAACAAAGGTTCTGGGCAGTGCCTCTGGCAGAAGCAGTGGAGAGCAGAAGGTGCCAGTTCTCAAATATAGCCAGAGGCAGCTCAGGTAAGAGAAATAAAAAATTAATGCTATACCCCCACCCACTGAAAAGCAAAAGAAAGGGTTCTAATTATTGAGCTGTTGAATTATTAGAATCAAATTTTTAAAAAAACTTTACCTAAAGAAGAAAGGTGTTCTCTACTTCAAATGCACTGACAAAGGAAAAACTTATAATCACCATTAAAAGTATAGTAGCATGGCATCACACAAAGAAAGTGGCAAACCTCCAGAAACCAAAGTTAAAGTGTGAAATATTTCAATCTAACTCAAATAGCTGCTATACAGAAGCTCAATGAGCTACAAGAATACTCAGAAGGGCAGTTCAATGAGTTTGACAATAAAATTAATGAACAGAGGGAATACTTTACCAAAGGGACTAAAACTCTGAAAAAGAACCATACAGAAAGCCTGGACTGAAGAACTCAATAAACGAAATGAAGAATTCATTAGAAAGTATTAGAATGGGTAATACAGAAGAGACAATTAGTGAGATCACAGATAGAAATCTAGAAATAAAAGAGGCAGGAGTATAAAAATCTGAAAAAAAAAGGAATTCTACAATAGCTAGCTGACTTAATTAGGAAGAGGAACATAGGAGTTTCAATTGTGGCTCAGAGTGTTAAGAACACGACTAGTATTCATGAAGATTCGGGTTTGATCTCTGGGATCACTGGGTGGGTTAAGGATGTGGAATAGGTCAAGGATGCAGTTTAGATCTGTTGTGGCTATAGCATAGGCCAGTAGCTGCAGAACTTCCATAAGCCACAGGTGCAGTCCTAAAAAGAAAACAAACAAACAAAAAGCAATGGCAACATAAAAGTAACTGGTATCCCAGAAGGAAAAGAGAGTGAGAAGGGGACAAGGAGTTTATTTAAATAAATTATTACTATTGGAGAACATTCTAACCTGGGGAAGGAATGAAGCCCATGAAGATAACAGAACAGTCAATTACCTCAACACGGAGAGTTTCTCCAACATTAATTGTATTAAAACTATCAGATTCAATGGCAAAGAAAGAATATTAAAGACAGCTATTGAAAATAAGACAGTAACCTACAACCATTAAACTATCAGCATATTTATCAGCAGAAATTCTACGGGCCAGGAGACAATAAAATGACATATTTAAAATATTGAAAAATAAAAACTTCAGCCCAGAATACTGTATCCAGAAAAGTTATCTTTAAGATATGAAGAAGAAACAAAGGCTTTCCCGGATAAATAAAATCTAAGGGAGTTTATCACCACTGGATCTGCCTTACCAAAAATGTTGAAAGGATATTTCCTACCCAAATGATTGAAAAGGCAAAATATGTAAACTTTGACAGAATCAGGAAATTACAACTTTATTTTAGAATAGGTTAATAGAATAAAGGGGGGAAAGGAGTAGACATAAATATAGCTATGTCAACTTGGTAGCACATGCACACATAAAATGGGATAATTTGAGACAACAAAAACAAAAGGGGAAGAGGAAAAAGATGGAGCACACATATGTAAATGAAGATAAGATGCTATCAGCAGACAAAAGACTACGTTATTTATGAGGCATTTTATACAAACATCATGGTAACCGCAAAACATAAAAATAAGTTGAGAAAAACACCATGAAAAACCACCAAACTGAACTGGTAGTCAGAAACACAAGGAATAAGAAACAATGCAGATATAGAGAAACCAGAACACAAAGATAAAATTGCAACACTAAGTCCTTATCAATAATTATTTCAACTGTAAATGAATTAAATTCACCAATCAAAAGATACAGAGTAGTTGGATGGGTTAAAGAACAAGACCTAAGATATATAAAAACCTCATATAAATCAATAATAACAAACAAGTGAATTAGAAAATGAGTAAAAGCTGAATAGACCTTTTTTTTTCAAAGACACAGATGGCTAACAGGCACGTGAAAAGATGTTCAACATCACAAAATATTAGGGAAGTGAAAATCAAAACCATAATGAGATATCACCTCATATCTGTTAGAATGGCTATTATTAAAAAGGCAAGAAATTACAAGTGTTAGGGTATGGAGAAAAGGGAATCCTCATGCACTGCTGGTGGGAATGTAAACTGATGCAGCCTGTATGGAAATAAAGGAGATTTCTTTAAACATTATAAAAATAACTGCACTATGATCCACATATTCTACTTCTATGTATTTATTTGAAAAGTATAAAAACACTAATGTGAAAAGATATACACACCCCTCTGATCACTGTAGCATTATTTACAACAGCCAAGATATGGAAACAACCTAAGTGCCCATCAACAGGTGAATGGATTAAGAAATGTCATATATACAATGGAATAATACCCATCCATAAAAAATGATAAAATCTTGTAATTTGCTACAACATGAATGGACATTGAGGGTGTTACGCTAAAGAAAACAAATGAGATGGAGAAAGACAAATACTGTATGATTTCACTCGTGTGGAATATAAAAACAAAATAAACCAAAACAAACCAAAACAAACACACAGAGAGAACAGAGTAGTGGTTACCAGAAAGGAAAAGGTGTGGGAGAAGGATAAAATAGGTAAAGGAAAGATATTCCATGCTCATGGGCTGGAAAAATAAATATTGTAAAAATGGCTATACCACCCAAAGCAATTTACAGATTCAATGCAATCCCTATCAAATTACCCAAGACATTCTTCACAGAACTAGAACAAACAATCCAAAATTTTATATGGAACCACAAGAGACCCAGAATCGCCAAAGCAATTCTAAAGAACAAAAACCAAGCAGGAGGCATAACTCTCCCATACTTCAGGCAATATCACAGGGTCACAGTAATCAAGACACTGTGGTACTGGTACCAAAACAGACATACAGACCAATGGAACAGAATAGAGAACCCAGAAATAAACCCAGATGCCTACGGTCAACTGATTTTTGACAAAAGCGGCAAGAACATAAAATGGGAAAAAGACAGTCTGTTCAGTAAGCATTACTGGGAAACCTGGTCAGCTGCATGCAAATCAATGAAACTAGAACACACTCTCACACCATGCACAAAAATAAACTCTAAATGGCTTAAAGACTTAAATATAAGACAAGATACCATTAAACTCCTGGAAGAAAACATAGGTAAAACATTCTCTGACATCAACCTTACAAATGTTTTCTCAGGACCGTCTCCCAAAGCAACAGAAATCAAAGCAAAGATCAACCAGTGGGACCTAATCAAGCTGACAAGCTTTTGCACAGCAAAGGAAACCAAAAAGAAAACTAAAAGGCAATTTACAGAATGGGAGAAAATAATGTCAAATGATGCAACTGACAAGGGCCTAATCTCAAAAATATATAAACAACTTATGCAGCTCAACAGCAAAAAAAAAACAACAACCCCACTGAAAAATGGGCAAAGGACC
>PVHT020000175.1:4632104-4678651 GCA_004024745.2 Catagonus wagneri
CAAACAACAATTGCTGGAGGGGATGTGGAGAAAAGGGAACTCTCCTGCACTGTTGGTGGGAATGTAAGCTGGTACAACCACTATGGAAAACAGTATGGAGGTACCTTAGAAAGCTATACATAGAACTACCATATGACCCAGCAATCCCACTCTTGGGCATATACCCGGACAAAACTTTTCTTGAAAAAGACACCTGCACGTGCATGTTCATTGCAGCACTATTCACAATTGCCAAGACATGGAAACAACCCAAATGCCCATTGACAGATGATTGGATTAGGAAGAGGTGGTACATATACACAATGGAGTACTACTCAGCCATAAAAAAGAATAAAATAATGTCATTTGCAGCAACATGGATGGAATTAGAGACCCTCATACTGAGTGAAGTAAGTCAGAAGGAGAAAGACAGATACCATATGATATCACTAATAACGAATCTAACATACTGCACAAATGAACCTTTATGCAGAAAAGAAAATCAAGGACTTGGAGAACAGACTTGTGGTTGCCAAAAGGGTGGGGGAGGGAATGGGATGGTAGGGGGGTCTGGGGTTAATAGCTGTAGATTGTTGCCTCTGGGCTGGAAAAGCAAGAAGATACCATTGTATAGCACTGGGAACTATGTCTAACCACTTGTGATGTGTAACCCTGTCACCATGCTGTACAGCTGGGTATAATGTAAAGAAATAAAAAATAAATAAATAAAATAAAATATAAAAAAAATAGGTAAAGGAAATCAGCTATGGTGATAGATGAAAACTAAATTTTAGGGGTGAGCATGCTGTAATGTATACAGACATCAAAATATAATGTACACATGAAACATATAAATTTATCAACCAATGTTGTCTCTTGATAGCAAATGCACAATTATAAAAAGACCTAAATATACATACACATCTTAAACTTGATTATTTATATCAAAATCATTTTAATGTAATTCCTTACTGGTTTTCATATTTCAAGAGCAACATACCTATTGTATGTTGAAGAAAACTTTAATCCCTGGCCTCGCTCAGTGGGTCAAGACTCTGGTGTTGCCAAAAGCTGCAGCATAGTTTGCATAGTTTGCAGATACAGCTCAGATCTGCTGTTGCCATAGCTGTGGCGTAGGCCACAGCTGCAGCTCCAGTTTGATCCCTTGAGCCCAGGAACCTCCAGATGCCACAGGTGCAGCCATAAAAAGCCAAAAAAAAAGTTGTCTCAGAAAAAATTAAATCCCTATAGTCTTTTACTATAGCCAAATAACCATAAGATGCTCAATGAAAAGTCTTGAAGGACTATAGATTTACAATGTAATGGTAGTTAACCAAGAGTAGATAAATATTCTGAAAAGTTTCCCCTGCTCTGAATGAGCTTGATCCTAGATTGGATGAAGGTGACCATCCCCAAACCTAGCTGAAAAAAATGGCGAAACCTCTGAAGTAATGAATATATCACCATTTGCAGCCTCTACACTTCTTTTATAAACAATGTCTGCCAAATTACAAAAAACCAAGAGAAGGGTGAATTTTATGGCCTGCATAAATTCCAAATCAACAAACTTTGAAAAATAAAAATACACAAAAATATGGAGTTGTACAGTTATCTGATCAATAACCTAGATGATAAAATATATAATAGAAAAGATAAGGAGCTTATAATAATTATGATTAAAATATTAAATAAAATAACTGAAATTAGGAACTCAATGGATAATTTTAATAGCAGCCTGTTTATAGCATGACACAGCACTGGCGAGGTAAAAGACACATCAATAAAAGATGGCCATACTGAGCAACAGAAAGCAAAAAGGACAAAACAGAAAATAGCATAAGGGACTGGAAAAGTCCTCAAAGTTTGGAATTTCATAAGAGAGTTTTACATAACAAGTCAATGAAAGATGAAATCAAAATAATAATTGGGAAGTAATTTGGACTAAATTACAGTTAAGGTATGCTATATCAAAAATTGTATGAAAGAAAATTTGGTGCTTAGAGAGAAACGTATAGCCTTAAATACGTATTTTAAGGGGCAAAAAAAATCAGTGATTAAACTTTCATCAAAAGAAGCTATAGGAGTTCCCACCATACCACAGGGGTTAATGATTCTGCTTGTCTCTGTGGCATTGCCTCTTCCATTTGATCTCCAGCACTGGCAGAGGCAGCGGAGTGGGTTAAGGGTCTGTAATGATCTTCCATTGTGAAGCTATGGTGTAGGACCCAAATGCAGCTTGGATTGGATCCCTGGCCCAGGAACTTCCGCATGCTGTGGGTATAGCCAAATATGGGGAAAAAAAAAAAAAAGAGAGAGAGAGAGAGAGAAGGAGCTAGAAAGAAGCTAGAATAAAAGAGATAAAATTTAAAGAAAGTTAAGGGTCAAATATAATAAATATAAAATAAAATCAATGGAGTTGTAAATAAGGACACAAAAACTATAAGCTAATTCTTTGGAAAGATTTTTTTTTAAATCAATTTCTAACAAGACTAATAGAATAAAGGAGGAAACAGAAATAACATCAAAATTACAAATTTGGATATCACTACAGGTTACACAAACATTAAAGCAGTAACAACAAAATATTACAAATAATTTTATACAAAAAGTGACAATTTGACTTTGATGGAAAATTCTTTCAAAGAAAATATAACTTCCTGAAGTTAATAAAAGCACAAGTAAAAAATATGAATATTCTAGTATCTAGTAAATGATGTGAAAATATTATTATTAAACTTTCCACGAGGAAAACTTAAGACCCAGGAGTTTCATTGGTAATTTCTTCCAAACATTTAAGGAAGAAACAACAGAAATATTCCACAAACTGAGAGAAAAAATAACCCTTTCCAACATATTTTATAAGAAGGAATAATTTTATACCAATATGAAAGAGATGGTAGAAGAGTAGAAAATGACAGACCAATTTCTTTCACAGATACAGACACAAAACTCATTAAATAAATATTAGCAAATAGAATCTAGTGAATATATAATAACCAATGGAGTTTATTACAGAAACAGAAGGTAGATACAATCAATGTATTTAATCTGATTAACAGATTAAAAATGGAGAAAATCTTATGTTCTCTGAACAGGCAGAAAAATTTACCTGATAAAATGCCCTCAATTATTTCTTTTTTATAATGTAGCAAACTAAGTCCAGAGGTGTAATTTCAGTTCTCTGAGGCATGTTTTTCTCTGGGTAAAAACCCAGTAACACAAAATTACAAACATAGAAGTGCAAGTAAATTTCAAGCCTCTACTTTGTCATGGATTTTAGTAATTTATTGACCAAAACTTTCTCAAGTATCTTGTCCAGAAAATATTTTACTGCACTTTTCTAATAGCTAGGTGTTCTTCCAAGCTGCTTCAGAAATGATAAGGACATATAAAAAATATTTTTAAAAAAGGTCAATTAGTAGGTCTCCTGGCTTTCCACTGATAGCTTGCCATTTTCATGTTAAACCTTGACCTAAGGTCTCTTTAAATACTAGGCTCAGAAATAAAAATAATCGGAAAAGATTATTATCCTATTCTAGCACTACCCATGAAATATTTCTTCCATATGTTGTATGGACTCTGGATGATGCCATTTCAAGGATGTCTCTTGGTATTCTGATGCAAATGTATGATTTATTATAGCTTTACAATTTTTATTATGTAGGAGATTAAATTATCCCTTAATTTTTTTATTTAGCCTTGGTTAATTTTACAAGAAACCTGAGGAAACTCTACTATTTTAAATCATTTTGAAATAAATTAAATATTTTCAATGATTCAAAAATAATTCTAATCTTTGTAATTTTTTTTTTTGCACTAAGAACAGGATGTTGAATCTCCTCTTGTAAAATATACATTCTTTTTTGGTTTTTGATTTTATTCATAAGACATAATAAAGCTATTCCTAGATATTTATATTTTGACACTAATTTTTATTAATAGAATTTTTTTCTATTTTCTAAATTGTTTTTTATGATATACAGCAAGTATATTTTCTATTTTTATTCGTACAGGCTAACTGATGGGGTTCTCTTATTGGTTCTAACTTTTTTTAGTTGATTAATTTAAACTTTTGATTTTTCTCATAAAACAGTGCACAAATAATTATAACAAATAGCATGCTTGTGTTTTATGTTTTAATGAATTCATTAAAGATCTAGAATAAGAAAAATTCATCAAATATTTCTAAAATTTGAAGAAATTTTATGCCATGTTTTACCCCTCAGGGATGACAGATATTTTTGAAGAAATGTTTTAATATTCATTTTGTATTTGATCTTGAACTTTTTAGGACTAGAAATAGCAATTTTTAGATGCCTGAAGGAAGAACTCTTTCATTTATCTAGCAGTGAAAGCATACTTTCAAGTTGCATATTAGCCTCAAGGATGTTCTAAATTTATCTATGTTAAAGAATTCCAAAATCTTTAAGAATTACAAATTTGTATTCTCATCACTACGTCCCACCTATAAATAAATAAAAATAGATAAGGGAAAGCACAGAAATTAACAGACCAAATTCAAGCCTATTTATACATAAAGTTTACAGTAAAATCCAATTTGATTAAGACCATGTTGAAAATAGTAGGTAAAGCACTTATACATTATTAATAATTACATACTGCAGATTGTTTTATTCTACGTCAGTTATGTATCATTTTCTATGCAATAAAGTACTGGCTAAGAGAAATATTTTTGATCTTGCTCTCTGTTTTATCTCTGACTTAGGTAATTAGTCACTGAAAACACATCTTGATCATGAATAATTACTATTATATTAAACCATATATATCTGTACTGTCCAATATAGTAGCCACAGGTCGCAGCAACTGTTAAACATTTAAGATGTGGCCAGTGCAGACTGAGATGTGCTGTAAGTTTAATGTACATAACTGATTACAAAAACTTAGTATATATGAACCAGAATTTAAAATATGTTATTAATTTTCATAATAATTCCATGTTAAAAATGATCTTTAGTGGAATTCCTTTGCGGCTCAGGGGAAACATCTGACTAGTATCCGTGAGGACGCAAGTTCAATCCCCAGACTCATTTAGTGGGGTAAGGATCCATGGTTGCTGTGAGATGTGGTGAAGGTCATAGATATGGCTTGGGTCAGGCGTTACAGTGGCTGTGGTGTAGGCCAGTGGCTACAGCTCCAATTCAACCCCCTAGCCTGGGAACTTCCACATACCACAGGTGTGGTGCTAAAAGACCAAAAAAAAAAAAAAAAAAACAGAGAGATCTTTGGGTATAGTGAGTTACAGAAAGTGTTTATTAAATTTTTAAAATATTTTTTAATGTGGCTGATAGAAAAATTTCAATTATGTATTTGAGTAACATTATGTTAATATTATACAGAATTGCGACCCATGATATAGATATCAAAATCCGTAAAACTTGCTCTTAAAGAGTGACAATCATTTATTATTTCTGATGCCTTTCAGTGTATTGAATAGTCACAAATACTTAGGTAATATTTTGTATTTATTTTGCATCTAGGGATGCAAGTCTTGAAGTAATTTTTTCAGTGACTTACATTTGGTAGCATTCAAAGGCCTTCTTTTCTCTTTTTGCCTCTCTAGATGGGGCATAGGCCCAATAAAGAATAATTAAAATATAAGATGATAGGTTTTGGCACATGAACAAGTTCATGTTCTTATTATCAAATTATCCTCCATCATGTTCCATCACAAGCAATTAGATATATAATTCCCTGTGCTATAGAACAGGATTCCCATTGCCTGTCCACTCCTAATGCAACGGTTTTCATCTGCTAACCTCAGACCCTCAATAAATCCCATTCCTTCTCCCACCGTCTGGCAAACACAAGTCTGTCCTATATGTCCATGATCTTTTCTGTTTTGTAGACAGATCACTTGTGCCGTATTTTAGACTCCACATATGTGTGATATAATATGGTGTCTGTCTTTCTTACTTCACTCAGTATGAGAGTCTTTAGTTCCATTCATGTTGCTACAAATGGCATTAATATGTCCTTTTTTTGGCTGAGTAGTATTTCATTGTATACATGTACCACATCTTCCTAATCTATTTGACCAATGGAACAGGATAGCCCAAAAACAAACCCAAACACCTATGGTCAATTAGTCTGTGACAAAGGAGGCAAGAACACCCACTGGAGGAGAGATAGTCTCTTCAGTAAATGGTGCTGGGAAAACTGGACAACTGCATGTAAGAGAATGAAATTAGAACATCTCCTAATACCATACACAAAGATAAACTCAAAATGGAATAAAGACCTAAATGTAATGCCAGATCCTATAAAACTCCTAGTGGAAAACATAGGAAGAAAGCTCTTTGACATAAAACACAGCAACATTGTGTTTGATCCACCTCCTAGAATAAAGATGACAGAGACACAAATAAACCAATGGGACCTAATTAAATTCAAAAGTCTCTGCACAGCAAAGGAAATTATTAAAAAAAAAAAAACCAAACAGACAACCCGCAGAATAGGAGAAAATTTTTGCAAATGACTCAACAGATGAAGGTTTAATCTCCAAAATATACAACAACCCATACAACTCTACCAAAAAAAAAAAAAAAAAAAAATTGGAAAAATAGGCAGAAGACCTAAATAGACATTTCTCCAAAGAAAAGATACAGATGGCCAGCAGGCACATGAAAAAATGTTCAACATCACTAATTATTAGAGAAATGCAAATCAAAATAACAATGAGGTACTACTTCACACCATTTAGACTTGCCATCATTAACAAGTCAACAAACAACAAATGCTGGAGATGATGTGGAGGAAAGGGAGCCCTCTTTCACTGTTGCTGGGAATGTAACAACCACTATGTAAAACAGTATGGAGGTACCTCAGAAAACTAAATATAGAACCACCATATGACCCAGCAGTCCCACTTCTGGGCATATATACCCAGACAAAACTTTCATTGAAAAAGATACATGCAACCGTATATTCATCGCAGTGCTATTCACAATAGCCTAGACATGGAAACAACCTAAAGTGACAGATGAGTGAATTAGAAAGATGTGCTTTCCTACTTTTAGAATTTGAAAGCAAAGCTTCTGCAAGAAATAAGAGCACCTGATACTGTGTACTTTCATGATGGTACCTCTTTCCCTTGGAAATCTCTCAACTTTGAGAAATACGCTTACAAGTTTTTTTTTTTGTCATAAATATAATAGCCTCCTCAAAAGAGAGAAAAAGTATAAAAAAGGTGTAGTACACCCCCGTTTCTGCAGAGCGATATTCAGAATGTGCTCACGTTTCCGATCACATTTCACTTCTCTGGACTTAGCTATATGAGTGTCTGGTATAGGAAGTGAGGCTGGGAAACAGTCAGTGATATTTATGAACCTGGATCATACTGCTAAAAGGAAGGGGGGAATTGACCGAGATTCACAGTTAGCGATGTCTGCGACCACCTATTTGCCTAATACCTTGCCAAAAAACTTCCAAGTGAGATTCAAAATGTAGTCTCTGTCCTTAGATCCATCTCTTACTTTTTTGAGACTGTAGTCAAATTTTTTTCTTCTCTAAACGTCCAGTTCTTTTTAAACTGTGATGATATTTAGTTTGATGATGTTAATATTCCAGAGTTATTAGGAGTCTCAAATTGTAATGTGTAAAGATATCCTGTGAACAGTAAAGCTCTAAATTAAATCAGAGTAAGATATAATTTTTATTGTGAAGGAATATTTGTTCTTTTAAGTCCATCATTCAAAATATATCAAAATTGGTTCTTAGGAGAACTTCAAATGAAGTAAAGATTATATCATATTCATCAAATTATAAAAAACAATTCAAAATGAAAATAATTAAAAACGGAGAAAAATATTTTATAGGAAATATTTTAAGACATTAGAACTGAGTTGACAGTATGATTTGTGTGCATAAACACAACCACACATATAATTTTCATTTAACATCAGCAAAATTCTTTAAGGCAAAGTTTCCATTTTCCAAATGAAGAAAATTGAGATTCAGAGAGATAGTGTGACTAAGTTGATAAAAGAATAGAATTGAGGCCATAATCCATATCTGATTCTAATGCCAGAGCTAATGCCTAAACATTCATTCACACTTTGTAATGACTGACTTAAACTTTACTTTCTTAATGTCTTAGATTCAAGAATACCAGTGACATTACCAAAAGTAATATTACTGCACTGACTTTAATTCTAAGCGCTTTCTCTTCTTTTTTTTGGAGAAAAGGTATTGGTAGCTTCAATTAGGTTACTAGTCCAAATAGGAAAATAGACATATTTTTATAATTACCTGCTTAGTTGTTGATAATAAGATTTTCTAAGTAAGAATATATCATAAAGGATTCCTATCCTAAGGATGACAATTGTGTAATTTTTTTATCTTGTTAATTTTGCTAAATATGAGATGCTCAAAATTGGAACTGTATCTACATAATTTTTCACTGAATGAATTGAAAATGTTTAATTCCTGATGAAATATTCACATTTTGTTCAGTTCAGTGGAAATCAATAATGATTCATCATCTTTACTCCACTGGAGACAACATCCAAGTGTCAAACTACAAGCTCATCAGCTTCATTGACATTTAAATTTCCTTTAAAACAGAGATGTGGGGATTTGACTTTGCTTATTGTAAACAGAAAAAAAGATTGGATTGCAGCCTGGTTCCCAGAATGACTGAATCCTTTCTGGGTGCAGCAGTATTAATTAAGATGATTGACAAGAGACTGCATTTGGATCAACTTTCGAGTGAGTGCTAGAAAGTACACATACTCAGTCAGTAGGAAAAAGGAATAATGAAAACCTAATGGAAAATTAACATCTTTTAAAATGTCCAGATTGGCACAGCCAGAACCAGCTCCAACTTCCAGTTATACAGCAGAAGAGAAACACCCAAAAAGCAATCCTTCAACCCTAAGTTGCATGGTTCCTGAAGGGGAGGAGAAAATATGCCTTTGAGACTGAGTGTTACTTGCCCTTCCTTGCAAGTCCAAGGTAATGAGTGATTCATAACTGTGAATAGGGCACTGCTGCCTCAGTGAAACACTTAAAAATATGAGCTTTCTTTGAATACTAGGAAATAAAAACATCAAGCTGATCTCATCAGAAACCACTGAATTCTTGTTTCTTTGACAAGTGTGGGGGTAAATAGATGAATAAACTAGAAAAGAGAAAGAAAAGTCAAAACATGTTTCTGAAGAGTCTCTGTATATAATAGAGAAAAACAAGTTTGGATCGTTTCTTTGGAGGCCATCTCAATGAAGCACAATACTATTGCTTCTTAGGTCTCAACTACCCAGCATTGACATACAATTGAAAAATAAATACACTTCATCTGCCTTGATTATCTTCTCTATTTAGTCTTAAGCCCAATAATGTAATCCTCTTTCCCCAGAACTACTAATATAATATCAGCTACTTTTTCCCATTAATATTTATAACTAAGAATAGCTTCAAAATATGTAGTAAGATATATTGTATGATAACACTTCATGCCCATAATTAGTTCAATATTCAGATACCCAATGTTAATAATTCTCACTCTACTATATGATTTCCAAATCTTCTCTGAAAGGAAAAAATTCCAACTCTGAAATCCTTTATTATGTAATATTCAAATGTTTAGCAGTTGAATTCCTGGCATTATTTTATCAAACAACATTTTTCAGTATCATGTCATAGATTTTTATTTTCTATTTTGTAGTATAATCCATTAGTACTTTGGCCATACAGTTATTTTTTTATTTCAAATACTATAATTTTAAAATCAAGGATTTTCATTTGGTTCTCTTTTATGAATTCTAATTGTTCTTTTCAAATAATCTATTAAAAACATTTTCTTTTAATACATTTTATAATTATTTGAATACTTTTATAACAGACACAATTTGATAAATCCAACATTTTTTGCCATCATTCATTGTCTTCTGTTGACTTTTTTTTGGATGGAACACATTTTTATGTTTCTTTGAGTAACTGGGTAACTTTTTTTCTTTTTTTAATTGCACATTGGAAACTGTGGCTTATACATTGTGAACATTCTAGGTTCTTTTACTTTCCTCTAAAGCATTGATTTTTATTTTAGTGGTCCATTCAATTATTGGCTGATCACTTTGGACTTGGATAGGTTTGATTTTATGTCCTTTATGCCTTGGGAAAGCCCCAAAGTATTTCTAGAGTATTTCCAATTTGAATTCCAAACAAATATTCAGGAATAACATATGAAGTGGTTGTTTCCAGTGGTTTGTATTTGACTGTATACTACTATCTCTATACCACAAAGTTATTAAAAGTTAAGCATCAATTAAAAAAAATTAATTTGGAACAAACAAATGGAAAAAATCCTTTTCCAAACAATTTTCACTAAATGATTTCAAGATAAATAATGTTCAGAATCCAAATTGGGCTGAATTATTTCTCTAGCTATCTTTATAACTTCATCTTTAAATGCTTCTTTTCTGCCCGTTATTTAATTCACATCTTTTGTTTATCTAGCAAATGATTTTTAAAACCTAAGAATCACAATTTTATGTCATTATGAAAAGGAATTATCATTACCTTAATATTTTCAATAATGTTTTTAAGCAATTGCAATCCACTGGCAGTACACAGCCTTTAATCTTTTGTTTTCTATTAGCATTTTCAATTATTAAGATTCCCTTAATTGTGAAGTTCTCACTAGAATATGTATCAACTCTGAAAGTGTTAAATCATTAATTAAATATCTAGGTACTGATTTTTACTTCTCATTTGATATTTTAAAGATAAACTATTACTACTACTAATTATTATTATTATTATTATTATTATTATTCTAAATTCCTGGAGTTACTACATTCCCATCTAGTGGAACAGATTTCATTGCAGATGGTTTAGAGTCCCTAAGAGCAGATACCATCTGCTGGTACTGGCTCTTGAAGCTAAATGGAAAGGAAAAAATTGTTTTCCTTTTTTAACTCTACCTTATTCCCTTTATCCTATGGAACATGACTTTTCTTGTTCTTATGGGAAATTTGAGAACTTCCAAGACATGACAGAAATGTAGAACACATGTAAGAAAGAAGCATGAAATGAAGATTAAAATGAAAATAGGTAGACCACAAAGGAAATCAGAGGAAAATATAAGAAAGCAATTGTTATAAAATGAACCTAGAGAGGAAACTTTTACTAAAGAGTTTAATTTTATCTGTTGCTCATTTGACATTATCCAAGAGCCTCTGAAAGATTTTAAGCAAGCATGTAATGAAGTTAAGTCTTCATTTTGGTATGCCAAAGACATATCAACCGCCAAAATGTAAGGACTGACTTTCCCAAGGTGAGAGGATCTATAACTGGCTGTGGTGACTGTGCCATTTATTCTTTTTCTTATTCCTCTTTACTACTCTTTATTGCCAGGCACATTCATCCCTGGGGCTATACATTCAGAGTTATCCTTCTTTCATTGAAGGAGGAGAGTGTCTAGAGGTTTGATCTTATGTTCATATGAGGATAAGTGGTTTGATTAACTTAGCACTCATGAGAAGGTGGATTTTGAAACCTCCTCTGTGTTAACAATGACATGTCATTTATTACTTGAATCATTTCAGATAAATGCCTATTAAGGCATCTGCAGGTGAGAACTTTTGGTAATGCTATGAAAAGTACAAAGAAAAAAATCATTGGGAATATGAAAATCTCTTGATTCCTTGAAATATTCTAGACAAGAAGTGTTTGGAGGATCACAAGTAATAGCAGTTCAGTTGAGCCATTCTTATATATATTCTTAGTATAATGACAAATATTTAATAGTGGGAGATATTTATATGCTAAAGTTGTACTTAGCATCTACAGTCGATTAAAACTTTTGTCATATCTTCAAATTTGATTTCAGTTACTCACATATTTGGTGAGCAATATGAGTTGATATTTTGACAAAAAATAATAGAATTTTAGATTTTAAAGCCTATTCAGCTTAACATTTTCCCATTTTATTCTCTTCATTGAAACATCCTCAATTCTCTACTCTTAAGCCAAGATTTTCTAATTTTTCCTACTTACCATTCTTCCTTTTAATCTCTTTTTCAAAATGTTTCACTAGGAAATACAGTCATGTTAAGAAAAGAGGAATGGGAGTTCCCACCATGGTGTAGCGGAATGAATCCGTCTAGGAACCATAAGGTTGCAGGTTCGATCTCTGGCCTCACTCAGTGGGTTAAGGATCCAGCACTGCTGTCAGCTGTGGTATAGGTTGCAGAGGCGGCTCGGATCCCACACTGTCATGATTGTCGGTGTAGTCTGGCAGCCACAGCGCCAATTTGACCCCTAGCCTGAGAACCTCCATATGCTGCGGGCCTAAAAACCAAAAGAAAAAAAAAAGGGGGGGTAGGATGAAAATATCAAAGGGAAAGCCAAGGCCAATAACTGAAGACATTATTATAAAATAATTTACTCTCTTTACATTTTCTGGCCCAGTCATGTCAGAGGTAAGGATTTTAGTACCAGAGAGGATTATAGTAGACCAACTGTAAATTCCCCTGTGGACAGAGTTTAATCCTATATTCCTGACATAACACATCACTAATGTCCTCTGTTATTTAAAATTGCCAAAAATTAGATGAGATTTTTAGTATCATTATAGTTGTAAGTAGCAGGTGAATTTAAGCAGAAATGTATTTATTAATTTATTTGCTTTTAGCCAATTCTCGTTTATGATCCACCAACACCCATACTATGTTTTTTTAAATTAATTAATTAATTAATTAATTAATTTTTGCTTAGCTTACATGACTAGAATAGAAAATATTGACGGGAAGGAAGCTGGAAAGGAAGGAATGTAGTCTAACCCTACCCAGTTTCACCATATTCAATGACTCCTAAAAATTATCAGTGTTCTCCTCAGATCCTCAGCATAAACAAGTTTTGGAGCTTTTGAGGCAAGAAGAGTCTGTGTTAGTGTTCTGTTATCCTGCAATCATATCTCCCCTCTGAGACAATGAAAGCATAATGACTGAGTAATTTAGGCTAAAGTGGGTCAAAACGGAGAGGGATAAGAACTTTAAAAAATAAATTCCAAATACATCATCTGTCGAATGAATCTTTGCTTTTTGAGTAGTGCCTTTCATATAAAAGTCCTCATTAAACATTTGGTGAGTAAGTGAATGATCTGGGATGAACTATGTCTGTATACATAATCTGAGGTGACTAGGACACCTTCCAAATTCAGAAAATAGTATTAGGCAGCTGTGACCCATGAGAGACCATTGCTTCAGCTGGAGCTCATATAAATTCATCATGTTAAAGAATGTTAATGTTTTGTTGTTGAATATTCAAAAGTAAGGAAACTGGCTGGAAATTGATTGAAATGCTTTTCAGTTTATAAAAGTGAGCTGCTTTAAAATGAGCTGCTCCCCAAATTAGTGGAATATTTTTGGTGAGGAGATTTTCACGTAAGCTTAGAGAAAGCTGGAATGTGTGTGAAAAACAGCCTAAAGAAGTATGTGCAGACAACCAAGTTGTAAAGATGTCATGAGGTCCACCTAAGGAACTGGCATCCCATTTCATGCCTGATAGTTCTGGAAAGGTGGTTGAGGGCTTGGCATAGAAAAAGTCTTTAAGACTTGCTTCATAAATCACAGGGCACAAATATATGGCCATATAACAATGTGTGAATCTGAATTGGAAGGAAAACTTCTCCATACATCTGCAACACACAGTGTTGTTTTGGTGCAATGGAGTCTCTAGGGGACTAAGTATCACTCTGATATCTTGAAAGATTTGTCTTAGATGTCAGTACGTGACCACCAGCAGCAATGGCAGTGATGAGGAACCCAGAAGTGATGAACAAGGGTGGTGAACATTAGTGATATTGAGAGAAGGGGAGGAACATCTGTTAAGAAAGAACTTATAGTACCAGACAAACAGAGTGCTTTGAGTGGGAAGTTGCTAATGAAAGAAGGTGGCTCTTCATAAATCTGGAAGTTTGTTATTAGCATCAAGGGCATGAAACAATGATTATTCTTAATGCAGCTCAATTTGTACCCTCTACTGTCTGACATTACTAAACAAAATAGTTTTTTTCAATGATTCACTTGTATATATTTATTTTTCAAAAGATCCTCTTCCATTTACTATCTTAAAAGAGTCAATTTATTTATTAACTCATTCCTTGTTAAACTGGATTCTTAACATGTCCCTAAGTTAGGATTACTGGGTTTTCAAATAAACTACAATATACCTGGTTTAATTTTAACTTTATATAGATGACAAATAATATTTTAAGGTAAGGGTGTCCCAAATATTGCCTAGGATATTCTTTTATTTATTTATTTATTTAATTTGAAAGTTTGTATGGTGAGAAGAGAATGCTATGAGTGACTAGAACTTGTTCATGCTGAAGATGGGAAAGGCGATATAGACATTGATATTTCCCAACTAAAAGCAAAGCTTTTTTTCATCGACTTTCAATCCTTGTTGAAGGAAGGAAGGAAGGAAGGAAGGAAGGAAGGAAGGAAGGAAAGGAAAGAAAAGAGAAAGAAAGAAAGAAAGAGAATGAAAGAAAAGAAAGAAAGAAAGAAAGAAAGAAATCTTGCATAATAAACACACATTGTACGGTCAACCACTTTTTCTAGTCTGTAGGCTCCAGATTTATTTTATTGGTTTTCCTCTGTTCCTCAACATTTTATGTTATACAAAATCAAAGTAATCTTTTAAAAATATATCAATCACTTTTCTTTCCACATGGTTCTTTGATCAATGTTGTTCAATATTTTTGTTTGTTTGACCACTTTTTAACTTTTGACATAAATGCTTGAGCTTCTTAAATTTTTTTATTGTAATCTCAGTTTTTAAGAGAGTTTCAAGACCTTGTTCTTAGGGAACACCTTAGGATAAAACTACCTAAGTTTTATCATGATTCCCTTTCCAAAACATGAAAAAAATTAATGATGAATTATTTTACTTCCGTTCTTGGCCAGATCTGAAGTTTATTCAATTTGGCATCATTCTGATACAAGAATCCTTCTGAGTTCATTCTAGTTCTTATACTCTCTTCAAAATACTGAAATATGTTTTAGAACAATATTGAAACTACAAGTCCTAGGTAGGTAGGTATTCTCCATTAAAGTTGTATAATTTCTACTTTTTCTCTTAGAACTTCTGGTCAAATATGTGTTTTTATGAAAGCCCTACCAAGATCAGTGCTACAACTTACCCTAGCCAAGTTCAGTCTCAATATGCAATATGTATTATATGTATACATTTTTTTACTTAAGTCTATTCAGATAAATATTATCTAATAACATTAGATAAATATTATGAATTCATAGTTTTCTGTAGCACCAAAACAATTGTTCTTTGGTTGTTTCTATAATGTTAAATAATATCGGTACAAAGCAAATTCCCCAGATAAAGTTGCCAGATAAAATACTGGATACCTAGTTAAATTTAAATTTCAAATAATGAGTAACTTTTAGTGTAATTATGCATTTGTGGGTCATACCTGTATTATAACTAATCATTTATTTTGAATTCAAATTTAAGTGTATTTTAATCGCTAATTCTGGCAACCCTAGCAGAAAACTATCACCAGGACTCCCTTCTCCAAAGGAACCTGTTTCCTGTTTTTTTCCTTCCTCTTTCACTCATTTTCTTTCTCTTCGTACTTTGCATAGTCCATTCAGTTGTTGAGTCCCTTCAGTTGTTACTGTCATCCCCACACTGTCTTTGGTACATACACTCCCTGCCTCTGGTTTCTCACAAGTCATCTCATCTGATGTATTTTAGTATTATCTCTTATGCACTATGTTATTATTATCTGCTCTAAAATCTTCCAGTGCTCTCTAGTCCACACGTGGTGAAGTCCAAATTCTCAGTTCAATTTTCAGCCTCCTTCTTAAATAAGTGCATATTTCTATTCAACTGCTGTCCTACTCATCTCCCAAATCAGTGCTTCACTCCAAATGTCTTTAAATTAAATGTGTTTACTGTGTACCTCCATCACTTGGACCATGCTCCTTGTGTGGCTTCTGTATCTTTTCTCATTTGATTACCTTGTCAAGCTCTATACAAATTTCATTTATTGGATGCTTTCCTATCATTTTTAATCCTCTTTGTAATTATTCTCCTACTGAAGGTACCTGTAACAATTACTTTAACACACGAATACACATTGCATTGCATTTTTAAAGCAATGTTCCTTTTTGTACCTCAATAAAATACTATTTTTTAGGTCACTGTGTGTATCATTTTTTGGAAATGCTAATAAAATCTCAGGCATTCCATAAACATGTTTCAAAGTGAGTTGAAGATGATAATGACCTACTAATGTAAAGCAAACCAATTTTCACTGAGAAGGAAATGATCAAAACGGTGTGGGAGGACATGGGTGACACCACCTTTTCTGCTTGGGTATCTGCTGTGCTAGATGAAAGCTGGATTTACTGACAGTCAAAGGGGAGTTGAAAAGTGAAAATAAGTCATCCGGCCTTAATCATGACGTTCAGAATGAACGGGAGCACCCCTAATGATGCTCTAAAATAGAGCTTTTTCCAGACCTCATTTTAGTGTTTGCAAGTCTAAAGCTTTATCCTCCTTGTTCTGACTGCTCATCTTGACAGCTCCAGCCTGACCCTTACTTCAAGTTCAGATTCCTACAACTGGTTGCTTCCTGACCACTGCAAAACATTACTGCATTATATCTGAGATGAGATCAGTGGAGGTCAAAGTGCAGCATACTGGACTGAAGGTATGGCATTAGGAAAGTGGGCATCTGAGTAGTCATTCTGAACTTGATATGAAGACAAATAATGACACAGACACCTTTGATCTACTGACGGAGGCCCAGACATGGCCTGGCATTTTTTGCTAGTACTATATCTCTAGAGTTCATATAAATCAATTTACAGGAACATTATTTATTCCTCTCTCCAAAACGATTTGCCAGAATGAGGTCAGAAAGAATGATTAATATGACACCTAATACTGCAGCAAGAAGAAAACTGTTTTACAATTAGGGTCAAATCTTAAAGAGGCAGATGTTTTTGCTTTGCCAGAAAATATTAAATTCAGTCTCCCATTAAGGAGCCTGGTATATCCAATTTGAGTGTGTCCAGTGGCAGTACAGCAGTGACATAAGCACAGGCCTTGGGTATCTGAAATCCTAGCTTGACAATCCCCTTAACTTCTCTGAGCCTGTTTCATTATCTGAAAATGAGAAAATGTGATGGGGTTTTGTGAGAATTAAAACTGAGAATACCTGAGTGGTAGAGCTCTTGTGCCTCTTGATAAATGGGTACACATGACTCCACCCTTATGATCAATTTTTCTTTGCTTCTGGAACTGAGGTTTGGGTCTACGTAGGAATTTGTAAAGTGCATTTATGTTGTAAATCTCTTTCAAATGCATTGCATCGTGTTTAAAAAAATAATGCATTGAGAAGCAGGGCTTCTATTACTATCCTTATTTTTTTCAGAGAAAGAAGCTGAATCACAGAAAACCTGTACGATACAGTGGAAAGATTCCTAAGCAAGCATCAGGAAAGTTGGTTAAATTTCCAACTTAACCACTAAGTACTTGATGGCCTTGAGCACTTTAGTCCTCTTGTGTATAAAGTAAAAATGCTGACATAGATGTTCTCCATGGACTGGCATAACTCTGAAAGTCTATAATGCAGCCCAGGCAGGGACAAAATTATAAATGGAATATAGGTTTTTCTGGTTATTAAGTGGTATGGCCTGCCTCACTTGATCACATTGCCTCTTTTGCACTTATTTGCAGCATTGATTCCCCACATTAACATGAAGAAATATAAATTTCTTTGCCCTTTAAAATCCAACTGCTAAATGTGCATGTCTTACAGTAAATGTTGCTCAACTACCAATGATTTGTTGTAACTGTGTGGGGGAGACACATAAATCAAAAACACATTTAGAGCTCTGTCTAAATTATAAATTCAATAACTTGGTCCAAATTATAAATCAAATAACCGTCTTCTGTGCAATTGTCAATCAACTGAAATAGATTAATAACCTCAAGAGAAGTAACTTGATGAACTGTAGAAGTTATGCAACTACCAGATTTCAGCTCTAATTTGAAGAGCCCTCCACAGTGTTGGCAGAATCCTGCTGCCCACTGGATAATAGGGACAGGAAAATTTACAGAACACATGCTGTGGGCTTTACTCAGACTTTGTTCTTATGCAGAAGGTATTCATCATTATTATTATTTCAGAGGTGAGGAAATGAAGATCAGAGAGGTGAAGTTGCTTGTCCCATGTCACATGCTACTGGAAAATAGAGCAGGACTCTAGCTTCCAGGGAGTCTCTCTTCAGACCCTTAACAGTTTAATTATACTGCTTCCTATAGAGTTCTAAGTAGAGGGTGACTGATGAGTGGGATTTCATAGTCAGATGATCTTCAGTTGAAAACCACCTCTATGGGATAGAGAATATAAAGGTTCCAAGAAATCTAAGGTAAGCTGGATTTATCTCTTTTAATGATGTAAAGTTTTCTTAAATTTTCCTTGCTCAAATGCCTTATTTCAGCTTCCCGGGATCAGCATTGCACCTATGTAGTTTCCATCATTTATAGAACTGCAAGATCATTAGAGTTCACATAACTAGATTCTTTGATTTTTCTTATTTTTATGATTTTCCTGAGCCATATATCCATTCCCTGCAGCTTCCTCCCTCTCCAGATGCAAGATACTTCTATCCATGTCATGTGCTTTTGTGAGGATTAAAATGGATCTTATATCATTACCTCAGTATTCTATTTCCCACAGATCAAAAATCAGGTTGCAATAATTGGATTTCACTTATAACTTGATGTGAGTGAATACCTATTGGAGGATGGCTCTGTGTTAGCTATTGTCACATGCATTATCTTACTGAATTCTCCAAACAACACTGAGCAGTGGTTCTTATTAACCTCAAGACTTCTTGAGGAGTCATGAGCTCTGTGGAGTTTCTTGGGAAATTTAATGAACATGTATGGCCTGCCTTGCAGAAATTTAGTTTATTTTATTGACCTAAAATTCCAGCTTCTGTGAGTAGAAAATATATAAGCTCAACATTTGCTTCCCATAGGAAATATAATGCCACAAAAATTTACATAGGTTAAGCCTCTCTCCATTTTGCATTAACTTTCAACATTTCCCCACAATTCACCAGCCTCTCAGTATGACCCTCAACCCCTACAGCATTTGGCATTAGTGCTTTCCTTATTATTTGTTGCAGTAGTAATACCTCCAACCAGTAAATCTTAAACACTTCACTGAAGCTACTTCAAAACTGGATCAAGTAGCTTTGAATTGAGAGTTACTGTGAGCCATTACCACCCACAGGCGCTAAGATCACTCACCTACTGCTCAACGGGAAGACAGAGAATGTCCCAGGTAGGACAGAAAGATATAAAACGTGAAGGAAAGAGAATGCTGGCTATTATAAGAATATCAAATCCTAATAAACATGGTATTTCAAGAGAAAAGAGGGAAAGGAATGAAAACAATGCAGATATTTGATATATACCCTATACTTCCTTACACTTCAAGGTACTATAAACCTTATCAATCCTCTTGTGTGACTATAATGAAATCAAAATATGGGTGGGAATTATAGGCATTATTTTCTATATGACAAAAATGAAGTACAGTAAGGTAAAGTAGCATTCCTGGTCAGAATGGCTAGAAAATGAGGTAAACTGATCCAGGTATATCAAAGCTCCTTTCAGTATAGTAGAGCTGTGTAACAGAAATAATGTAAATATTTCCAAATAAAAAAAAGGTGTCAAAATTAAACTGGATTAAAATAAAGAGAAGCAGACCTGACTCCTGTCCTTGCTCAGTGGATTAAGGATACAGCATTGCCTGAAGCTGCAATGTAGTTCAAGGATCTAGCGTTACTGTGGCTCTGGTGTAGGCTGGTGGCTATGGTTACGATCGGACCCCTAGCTTGGAATCTTCCATATGCCACAGGTGTGGCCCTACAAACACAAAAAATAATAATAATAATATTTATTACCCTTATGATTTCCTGGATTTAATATTTATAAATAATGAACTAGTTTCAGTGAGGGCTATTGTCAGTTTTCTATTTCAGCTAGGGTCAGTTTTGATAAGTTCCATTTTTACCAAAATTAAAAAAAATTTGTTCACAGATTTCATACATTTATTGATATAAATTATAACTTTTTTTGGCCTTCCCCATCTCTTCAATAACAGCAGTCATTTATCCTTTTACAAAACAAAATGTCATCATATCCTTTCTCCCTGTTTTCATTTATTAGTATTTCCATCTTCTTAATTGATCTTTTCAAAGCACTAGCATAATACTTAGTTGGTCTTCTCTATGTTAGGCTTGTTTTACATTTTATTCCTCTTTGCTATTATTATTCTTTCATTCTTCTATGTTATTTAAATTTCTCCTGTTTCCCTAATATATCTATATATGAAAACTTAACTAATTATGAGCCATTTTAAGGGTGGTAGGAATGTAAATTTGTACAACCACTATGGAAAACAGTATGGAGGTCCCTCAGAAAACTAAATATAGAATTACCATATGACCCAGAAATCCCACTCCTGGGCATATATCCAGACAAAACTTTCATTGAAAAAGATGCATGCACCTGTATATTCATTAGAGCACTATTCACAATACCCAAGACATGGAAACAATCTAGGTGTCCACTGACAGATGAATGGATTAAGATGTGTTTCATATATACAATGAAACATTACTCAGCCATAAAAAGAACAAAATAATGCCATTTGCAGCAACATGGATGGAACTAGAGACTCTCATATTAAGTGAAGTCAGTCAGAAAGAGAAAGACAAATACCATATCACTTATATCTGGAATCTAATATATGGCACAGATGATCCTTTCCACAGAAAAGAAACTCAACGACTTGGAGAACAGACTTGTGGTTGCCAACGTGGAGGGGGAGGGAGTGGATGGACTGGAAATTTGGGGTTAATAAATGCAAACTATTGCCTTTGGAATGGATAAGCAATGAGATCCTGCTGTATAGCACTGGGAACTATGTCTAGTCACTTATGATGGAGAATGATAATGTGAGAAAAGGAATGAATATATGTCTATGTGACTGGGTCACTTTGCTGAACAGTAGAAAATTGACAGAACACTGTAAACAAGCTATAATGGAAAAAATAAGAATCACAAAAATAAAATTATTGATTGATTAAAAATAAATAACATTCTAGATTGGCTTTCACTTATAATGAAAGTCAAATCTAGAATGTTATTTATTCTGGAAATAAATAGAATTCTAGAAAGTCACAATTCTAGAATGACTTTCACTATTATAGTGTAAGTCAATCTAGTATTTTATTTATTCTAGAAATAAAAATAAATTTTATTTATTTCTAATGATTAAATACATTAATTTTTACCTTGTGGTTTCCATTGTTCTAACTGAGATCTCAGTTTTAAGTCTAAAATCAAGTATTGATTGAAAACTCAGTTTTTATTAGATTTGTTTTCAGTATGCACATCTATTCCCTATAGTACAAATAAATTCTAGTTCTATTTTCCTTAAATCTTTCCCCACTCTTAGAAGTAGGGTCTATTGTGCTCTTGCTTGAACTGCTCTCTACCCTTCACAATGTAAATCATAACTCTCTCCAATGCTTTTCCATTCTGTACCTCACCTCTTGGCCAGCATACCAAAAATATGATGTATTCCTAGAAGAATTTCCAGTCACTAGGTCCTAGACCTCAGGCTTTACTCATTTTACCCAAGAATACTGTTCCATTTCCTCCCCTCCTCCTTCTTCAAAAATTTAAGGAGTAATTTACATATGAAAAACCTTAAATCTTAACCGTGAATTTTAATGAATGTATCCATACATGTATCATAAACATGCAACTTGTACCACACCATATGTGTATGCATACACACATATACACATACAAATTTAACTACTGCGTGTATCAAAATATGGAAAGTTTACAGCATGCAGGTAGGCTCCCTTTCTCCCCTACATTTATCTTCACAAAGATAAATGCTATTTTTCCTTCTGTCACCACAAATTTATTTTGCTTGGTTTTGAACTTTTTATAAGCACTTTTTGATCTGACTGCTCCATTCAGCATTTTGTTAAAAAAATCCATCCATATTGTTATGTGTAATAGAGATACATTTATTTTAATTTCTATGTAGCATTCCATTGTATGACTATAGCTCAGTTTATCAATTATTATGTTGAGGTACATTTTCACTATTTCCATTATTTTGTTATTATGAATAAACCTAATACAGACATTCTTGTTCATGCTTTTTCATGGGTATATGCATTTATGTGAGGGTCAGGTATGAAGTATGCACAGCAGAACGATTGCTGGATTACATAATATATTTGTATTTAGCCTTAATACATACTGTGGGAAAATGTTAAGTGATTGTATCAATTTAGCCTCTCTCCAGCTTTTATCCACTCAACATCCTTGAAAATACTTGGTATTTTTAGTTATCTTATTTTTGGTCACTTTGCTCCTGATCCCATTTCATATATGCTGTTGTTGTTATTGAGGCACTTTACCTGTTGTTCCAGCTGAAACCAATCAAAAGGAAAAAATACAACTGGTTTCCGAATTACTGAATGCCACCTCAACAGGCACAATAATATAGGCCTATAAAGAGGGAATAAAGCGCATCCAAGGCACAGAGAGATAGAAATTAAATGGACACAGTAGATAGATCATGCATATGGTATATATGTATAGTGACATATGTTGACATATCTCTCTCTCTATGCCTTTTGTGCTGTATCTGAGGAGTGTGTGTGTATATATTTATATATACACACACACATACTTCATTTGGAGATAAATGTGCATTAAAAATGTGAAATAATATAACTACTTGTTAATCACTGTAATTTTGTATACCAAATAAAAGCCCAGCTGCAACACAGACCAAATTCCAAAGATACCAGTTTTAATTAATATGTGGTTTCCAACAGTGAGCAAGAGACTGCAAAGCCCTACAGGGTATTTTAAAAACGTGAGGACTGAGCAGGCTCTCTTCCAATGGACCTTACCTTCCAAGATAGGGAATTAGAACTAAATATAAATAACTGACAATTGTCAAAGAAAGCAAAATTTCAAAAACTGTCATAAGAATGTTAGCTGCACTGTTATATGAACTCAACAAAAGTAGACTTTAGCCCTAGTCATAGGAATCAGAAAAAAAATTGAAGAGTGAGTATGGTATTTTATTTCTTGAGGGAAA
Source organism: Catagonus wagneri (assembly GCA_004024745.2). Taxonomy (NCBI): domain Eukaryota; kingdom Metazoa; phylum Chordata; class Mammalia; order Artiodactyla; family Tayassuidae; genus Catagonus; species Catagonus wagneri. The sequence continues at coordinate 4,655,296 of PVHT020000175.1, forward strand.
TAGAGGTTTTCAATTAGTAGAAATAAGTGTTAGAGGATTTTCTAAGATGAAGGGAGAACATCAAAAAAGACACTGTCAATTGTGTTAGAAAAGTCAATAGATTGAATGACTGATTTAAAATAGAAGGACCTAGGCTGGCAACTGCAGCTCCAGTTCGACCCCTAGCCTGGGAACTACCATATGCTGCAGGTGCAGCCCTATAAAGAAAACTAACTAACTAACTAAATGAATAAATAAATACAGTAAGACCTATTTATTTTGGTTGAAATAGTGTTCCACAAGAACTGGACAGCCTCTGGCAGAGAGATGGAAAACTCACTCAGTAAATCATACAAAAAGAGAGGAAAAGGGTATAAGAATAAATTCATGATTTTATTAGTAAGTAAAAAAAAAAAAAATAATGGAAGGTGATTGGCTCATAGTTTCCATGTCTACTGCATGGCTGCATGTGTTGTAGTGACTTCTCTTTTTTTCTCCAGACCATTTTCTCAAGGATGTTTGTATAGTTAACAGCCTTGGAAAACGAGATTTCTCAGAAGCAAAGGAGAAATTTACTTACAGTCTACTATAACAAAGATAATGTTTCCTTCTTGGAAAATGAGCAGGTTTGCTTCCAATACTTCAGAAAAGTTTGATTTCCCTAAATTCAAAGTCCTCAGTTGGACATGTAACCACTGTGAGTCCAATATATCTGGGAACTTTGTCTCACATTTGTGGGACTTAAGGGGCAAGGCTGCTGCAAACATGTATGTTCTACAATCATCCCTATAACTTTAATAGACTAGCTTATTATATTCCAAACTGCGTAAAATCTCAGACTCTTAATGAAAAAAAGTAAATGAATAGTCCTTTTTCAATGAATGGTGTTGGGGAGTTCCCATTGTGGCACAGTGATTAATGAATCCGACTAGGAACCATTAGGTTGAGGGTTCGATCCCTTGCCTTGCTCAGTGGGTTAACAATCCGGCATTGCTTTGAGCTGTGGTGTAGGTCGCAGACACGGCTTGGATTTGGCATTGCTGTGGTGTAGGCCAGCAACTATAGTTCCGATTTGACCCCTAGCCTGAGAACCTCCATATGCCACGATTGAGGCCATACAATAAATAAATAAATAAATAAATAAATAAATAAATAAATAAAATAGTGTTGGGAAAACTGGATTGCACTCGTACGTCATACTATATACAAAAATGAGCACAGAATGGACTTAAACATAAAAAATGAAACATTGAAATTACCAGGAAACAACATAGGGAAAAGGCTTCTTAACATAATCCAGGGAATGATTTTTTTTCGATATGACACCAAAAACACAGGTAAGAATAGAAATAAACAAGCAAATGGCCTTGTGTCAAACTAAAAATCTTATGCAGATAGAGCAAAGGAAACAATCAACAGAGAGAAAAGAAAATCTATGGAATGGGAGAAAATATTTGCTAACCATCTATCTGATAAGACATTAATATTCCAAATATGTCAGGCATTCATACAACTTAATAGTCAAAAAACGGTCAAGTAACATGAATAAATATTTCTCAAACAAAGATGTTCAAATGGTGGACAGGTATAAGAGGAGGTGCTCAACATCAGTAATCATCAAGAAATTGCAAATTAAAACCATAATTAGCTAACATCTCACACTTGTTAGAATGACTGTTATCAAAAAGGCAAAAGATAATAAGAGTTGGCAAGGGTGTGGAGAAAAAGGGAAATTTTGATGCCACTGGTAAGACTGTAACTTCATAGAGCCATTATAGAAGAGTACAGAGGTTCATCCAAAAACTGAAAATAGAACTTTATATGATCCAGCAATCCCACGACTGGGTATAAACCCAAAGGAAATAAAATCAGAATCTCAAAGTAATATCTATGCACCCATATTCACTGTACATTATTCTGAATAGCTGAGATACGAAGACAAACTGAAAGTTCATCAGTGGGTAAATGAATGAGGAAAATGTGAGATACAGATATAAAATTCAGCCTTGATAAAGAAGGAAATTGTGCCATTTTCAACAATGTGAAAAACCTGTAGAGCATTATGCTAAGTGAAATAACTCAGACACAGAGAGACAAAAACTGCATAGTCTCACTTACATGTTGAATCTAAAATAATCAAACTCATGGAAGCAGAGAGTAAAATGGTGGTTTCCAGAGCCAAGGAGAGAAGGAAATGAGAGTTTTTTCAAGGGGTCCATAGTTTAAGTTATGCAAGATGAGTATGTTCTGAAGAACTCATGTGCAGCAATTAGAATATAGTTAATACTGTATTGTACACTCAAAGTTGGCTAAGAGGATAGATCATAAATGTTCTTATCACACACCAAAAACACACAAATAAAAACACCACATACATACAAAAACTGAAAATGATAACTGTGCAAGATAATTAATATGTTATTTATCTCAATGGTGACAGTTTCTCAATATACATGTATATCAGAACATCAAGTTTCATGCCTTAAATATTTACAATTTTTGTCAGTTTCTCCTCAGTGGAGATTGGGGAAAAAAAGAAAATATATGCGTTATCAAAAAAACAAATATGTATAACAACATAGATGAATCTTGAAGGCATTATGCTCATAACAAGCCACTCACAAAAGGACAAATACTGTATGATTTCACTTATATGAATTACCTAGAATAGTCACTTTCAGTAAGATAGAAAGAACTGTAGTTGCTGGAGCTGGGAGGAGGTAGAATGTGGTGTTAGTGATAAAAGCACAAAGTTTAAGTCGAGGAGGATGAAAAAGTTCTAGAGGTTGTGGTGATTGTTGCACAAAAATATGAATGTGCTAAATAGTTCAGAAGTGTACAACACTTAAAAATGGCTAAAATGGGATGTTTTTGTTATTTTTTTTTACTGCAACAACAGTATCAACAAAAACAAAACAAAACAAAAGCTACCTCAAGAACTTATCTTTGGTGAACCTTGAAATGGTACCCTAAATTTAGCACTTAATTAGCTTTTCAGTTGTTTTAGGAAGATTTTATAGTAATACAATCACAAATAAATAATTATATATTAAAATGAAATATTGTGTCCTTCAACGTATAAAATTTAAATATCAAAAGGAAAGAACATTGTATTTCTCGAAAAGAACAAATCTGGATTCTGGATTATTAGGTCCTTGTATAAGGCTTGCTTGCCACTGAACATCACTGGGCTTCAGAATCATCATTTATAAAATGAGGCACATAAGATGATTTCTAAGTCTGAGGCACATAAGATGATTTCTAAGTCTCTATTTAGCACTGTCAATTTAAAAATCTATACAACCTAAAAACAGAGAGTTAAATTTTATTTGGGTTAAAATGAGGTCTACAGCTTTGGAGGCAGCATTTCAAATAGCTCTGAAATACCAAAGAGGCAGGGGGGAGAATGTCAGTATAAATGTGATTTTGCAATAAATAAATAAATAAAATGAACCTGTATTGCTGTGGCTGTGGTGTAGGCCGGCAACTACAGCTCCAATTCTACCCCCAGCGTGAGAACCTCCAAATGCCATGGGTGCAGCCCCCCAAAACACTAAATAAATAAGTAAATAAATAAATAAATAAAATGTGATTTTGGTGAAGGTGGGGGAGCTACATGCAGCCATGCACACATTTTACAGAGGTCTGCTGCTTGTCTCCTGAAGGCTCCTACTAGTCAAAAGCAGCAGATGTCACCATGAAGGATTTTAGTGCTTTTCTAGATGCAAGGAGATACAAGAATTAGGTTCATAAAATCTTTTGGAAAATATCTAACTAACTGAAGACCTGCTTGCCGGTTTTTCTAGAGCACAGAGTGCCTCAATCCTGAGATCTTTTCAGGGAGTGTTTGCGGGTCAGCAGCTGCAGTGGCTTATGATTCAATCCATGTAGAGGCAGATGGCAAGTGCCAATCTCCAGTTCACAGCACTGAACATTTATTTTTTTCTCCAACCTCAATATTCAGAAATGCCCTGTGTTATTCTAAAGGCAATCATCATTATTTCTAGCTTTGGTATTAGTCTAAATTTTTAACAAATGCCATATACCAGACTTTTAAGTGACTCAATTTCTCCTAGCAGAGAGAGTCCTCATTTTTGTTTATGCTTATCTAGAAAACTGCTCATTTTTTAATAATAATTTTTAATAATACATAGAGTGTCTTAATACTGTGAGATCTTATATTTTTCTCTAGTAGCAAAAGATGTAGTGTGACCCCATATTTTATATAATTCTATATTTGTCATCTTATTTATATAATGTTCTTTTTATCAAAGGTTTATTAGCTCAGTAGGGCTTTGGCCCCAAGAAATATATGAAAGTGGGAATTATTGATGCATTACCAAATGTGTATTTTTCTTTTGCGGTTTTCCATACACAATAGTCATCTAGAAGGAGTAGACATAAGATATGCCAACGGAAATCTCTTTTCCTCTTCCCCTCTCCCTCTCTCTCTCTCATCTCCATCTGGATTTTTTGAGTGAATAAGAGAAATGTAAAGCAGAAAAATATTAACAACATTTTCTCAAAAAGGAATAATACATTATTCACCCAAATGCATTCCCTGAAGTATGGCCTGCTGTTGCTCTTCTGGGGCAACATCTATTTTAGCTATTTATTATTAGGTATTAGTATTCTTCAACATTTTCCCATTGGGCATTTTATCCTAAGAGATATGAATGCTAACTATACAAATCAAAAACAGTACAGAGAATGCTTTATGCTCTGCCTAAATATATTTGTCACTTGTGTAGAAGCTGTTATCTCAAAAAAAAGGACACATTAAGGTTCCTTAAATGTTAGTCCTTCATAGATGATTGCTCCTAAATAAATGAAGATTATTTTAAACCATTTTGTGCACCAACATAACTTCAGACTACTTGGCTTCTTTCACAGTAAAAAGAAGAATTATTGCAAAGACTAGGAAGGGATGAACATTTCCATATTGTGGTCAAAACTAAGAAATTACATGATACACCTACACTTTAAGTAATTATGAATTGACCATTATTCCCGTAAGTTAATAAAAATCCAGCAGCTATTCCCTGGAGTATATATCTCCTCCTCCTCTTTTCTAGATGCAAGGAGATGCAAGAATTAGGTTCATTCCACAAGAATAAATCAAGGATATTAAATTGCCACTCAGGATTCTATATGTATATCTATGTGCTTGCACATGTTTTATAAGGATAAAGAATGAGAGAAAGAGGGGAGAAAAAGAGAATGTGTTAAATTATAGTTTCCAGGTTCTATGTCTAGGTGGTATTACATGCCATAGGTAAGTTTTATGTAATATGTTATAATATCACTGACTTTGAAAAATTCATAGACTCTTTGAGAAAATCAGTACTGTTAAATAAAAATAATAAGTAGCATATATAGCTTAGTGTTAATACATAACATAGCATTAATACATAGCCTAGTAGTAATCAATCCCTAAAGATTCTATTAATAATTCTATTACAGCATCTACTGTGAATATGGTATGAGTTCAAATAAGACAGAGTTTGGATATAGCAGGAATGTTCAGGAGAGTTTAATAGAAATAATGAAGCTCAGTCGATTCTGAAGGCAGATAGGACTTAGAGAATTAAAAACAAGCAAGCAATGAGGTGATCAATAATTATTTGTTAAGTTGATAATGACAAATTAATGAATAGATGAATGAATAAATAAAAATGTAGTGTAAAATCATAAGTTAATAATCAAGCATGAATTATTTTATATAATAAATATTTATTTATAAAGGCATTATGGAGGTTTGTTAATAAACAAAGTGTTTATTTTCTCTATCTTTGTGGAGCCTATATTTAGGGGAGAATAAATAAAACTGTGCAGGGAAGAGTGGACAAAATATGTTAACTACACGTGAGGATGCACTGAGAAATAAACACAAACATAAAAGACATCGTGTTAAAGTTAGAAGGAACCTCAGAGGTCATCCAGATCAATTGCCTTACTTTATATATTAGACATTTAAAAGTGGAGAAATCCCAAGAACTTAAAGTGACAAAAGTTATACTGTTAGAGTAAGAAAAAGAAACGGAGTGACATCACCACGATGGTGACAGATGGTTCCTGATCTTGCTTACTTTCAAAATAGCAGATAATACCAATTCATGATCAAGACAGCAATGAGAAAATCCAAGAACATGGGGATAAGGTTAAATTGCAACCCTGTACCAAAGAAACCAAGACAGGTTATATTAGAAGGGTACAATGACATTAGAAGGGTACAATGAGCAGCTGTAGGCTGACCATATTGCCCCTACCCCAGAACCATGCCAAGTGGTCTCCCCTGAGACTGCTTTTCTGCCAGTGGTAAAAGAGAGCCCAAGGGGCACATTCAGCTCACCCTGTGTTGTGAGTCACTTCCTGGAAGTCCCTGCTGGGGTCTCAAGATCAGGGTCCTGTGGGTCTCCTGGGTGCAAAAACCTTTCTTTGTCCTCAATTTCTTGTTTTTAGGAAATAGGCCTCATTCAGCCTCCTTGACCTTCCCTGAGCTCCAAATGGCAACTTCAAACAGTTGCCAATCAGGGAAAAGACATGTCCAGAAATCCAAACTGAGCTGACTGAGAACTATCTCTGCTAAAGTGAACCTGTAAAGTCTAGAAGAGTAGACTGCTTACTTAAACGTGCAAATAGTATGGTAACGAATCAAAAATCATAAAAAATCAGTTAAGCATGACACCACGAAAAGAAACTAACAAAACCCCAATAATAACTGACCCTAAAAAATGGAGATCTATGAACTGTCGGACAAAGAATTCAGAATAATTCTCTTTAAAAAGTTTAGTGAATTATAAGAACACCCAGGCAAAAAACTAAACAAAATTATAAGGACAATCCATGAAACAAGTTCAACAAAGAAAAAGAAATCATTCAAAAAACAACAAAAAACAAAATTAGAAATTCTGGAGCTGAAAAATACAATAACGGAAGAACTCAATAGAGAAGTTCAAAGCAAACTTGACCAAACAGAAAAAAGAGTCAGTGATTGAGAAGACAGGATTTGTAAGATTCCATTGTGACCCAGTGGTAACCAGACCAACTAGTATCCATGAGGATGGGAGTCTGATACCTAGCCTCTCTCAGTAGGTTAAGGATATGCATTGCAGTGAGCTCTGGTATGGCAATGCAGGTCACAGATTCAGCCACACTGCTGTGGCTATGGCCAGCAGCTTTAGCTCTGATTCGACCCCTAGACAGGGAACTTCCATATGCTGCAAGTGTAGCCCTAAGAAGCAAAAAAAAAAAAAAAAAAAAAAAAAAAAAAAAAAAAAAAAAAAAAAAAAAAAAAAAAAAAAAAAAAAAAAAAAAAAAAAAAAAAAAAAAAAAAAAAAAAAAAAAAAAAAAAAAAAAAGAGAGAGAGAGAGATAAGATCCAGATCAACAAAATTATATGCCAACAAACTGGAAAAACATACAAGAAATGGAAAAATTCTTTGAAAAGTACAACCTTCCAAGACAGAATCAAGAACAAGTAGAAAATCTAAACAGACCAATTACTGACAGACCAATTATAAGGAGATTGAATAAGTAATTAAAACTCTTACAACAAAGAAAAGCTCAGGACCAGATGGCTTCACTGGTGAATTTTACCAAACATTTAAATATTTAACACCTCTATTTTTCAAAGTCTTCCAAAAACAGAAGAAAAGAAAACAATTCCAAGCTCATTTTATGAGGCCAGCATTACCCTGATAGAGGAGCCAGAAACTGCAAGAAAACTATAGGCCCATATCTCTGATGAATAATATAGATGTAAAATTCCCAATAAAATATTATCAAACTGAATTCAGTAGCACATCAGAAGTATTATTCACCACTATCACCAGAATGATGGTGAAAATTTATCCCTGGGAAGCAAGCATGGGCCAGCAAATACAAATCAACAATATGTAACATCACATTAATAGAATAAGTGGAAAAAAAAAGATCGTTTTAATAGATACAGAACAATAATTTGACAAAATTCAATGTCCATCTTGATAAAGATTATTAAGTATAGAAGAAATGTATCACAACATAATAAGGCTATATATGATAACCCACAGCTAACATCATACTTACTAGTGAAAGATTGAAAACTTTTCCTCCAAGATCAGTAACAAGACAAGCGTGCCTACTTTTACCACTCCTATTTAACACAGTACTGGAAATTGTAGCTGAAGTAACTAGGCAAAAAAAGAAATTAAAAAAAAAACAGGATTGGAAAGAAAGAAGTAAAATTCTCTACATGCAAAAAAAAAATTTATATTAGTAATTCCTAAAGACATCACAAAAAACCTCCAAGATTAGTGAACAGTTTCAGTAAAGTTTCAAGATGAAAATAAACATACAAAAATCCGTATATATAGCATATACAAATATCAGTTCTGTATAGTAACAATGAATTAACACGTAGAAGAAATAAAGAAAATGATGCCATTTACAATAGCATTTAAAACAAAATACTTAGGAATAAATATAACCCTGGAGGTAAAAGGTTTCTGTACTAATATCTACAAAGATACTGATAAAATAAATTGAAGGAAATACAGATAAGTGGAAAACTATCCCTTATTCATGGATTGAAATAATTAATATTATTAAAATGTTGATACTATTCAAAATCTTCTATATATTCAATGCAATCCCTAACAAGATTCCAATGGAATTTTTTATAGGAGTAGGAAAAAACCCTGAAACTTATATGGAACAATGAAAGATCTCAAATCACTAAAAAAAGAAAGAAAAAGAAAGTGGAAGACATTACACTTCCTGATTTCAAGCTATATTATAAAGCAAAATGAAAAACAAATGGGAATACATTGAATTAAAAAGCTTCCAAACAGCAAAAATAAAAAAACAAAATGAAAAGTTAACTTTTGAAATGGGAAAAATATTTGCAAACCATATATTTGACAAAGGGTTAATGTCAAAAATATAAAAGGAACACACACATCAATAGTAATAAAAACAAATCACCCAATTAAAAAATGGAAAAAGACTTGAGTGACATTTTTTCCAAAGAAGAAACACAAATGGTCAACAGATACATGAAAAAGTATACAACATCACTACTCATCAGAGAAATGCAAATCAAAATCACACTGAGATATAATAACTCGTCAAAAAGTTAGACGAGTTACTATGTTAGAATGACTCATCAAAAAGACAAGATAACAAATGCTGATGAGGATGTAGAGAAAAGGGAACTTTTATCTACACTTAGTAGGACTGAAATTGGTACAGCCACTTGCAGAGGTTCCTCAAAAATAGATCCAACTATTACACCTCTGGGAATATAGCTGAAGGAATCAAAACATGATATCAGACAATTTCATTCCTTTGTTTATGGCAATATTTTTTACAATAGCTAAGACATGGAAGTAACCTAAATATTCACTGACAGATGAATGGATAAAGATTTCTGTGACAGACATAGATAAATAATATATATATATATATACATATATATATATATATATATACACATATATATAGATAGATAGATAGATCCACTATAAAAAAAGAAGAAATCCTATCATTTGTGACAATATAGGTGGACCTTAGGGGAATTAGGCTAAGTGAAATAAATCAGACAGGGAAAGACAAATACAATATGATCCCACTTATATGTGCAATCTAAACTAAACAAAACAATAAAAAAATGAACTTACAGAAATAGAGCAGAAAGATGGTTGTCAGAGGCAGGGGTTAAGGATGAGTGAAATGGGTTAAGGGGATTAAAAGTACAAACTTCCAGCTATAAAATAAGTGATGCCTAAATAACTAAGGAAAGTGATGATTACAGTTAATAACAGAGCATTTGAAAGTTGCTAAGATAATAGATTTTTAAAATTCTAATTAGATGAAAAAAACTGTAAGTGTGTTCAGTGATATTTACTAGACCTATTGTGACTATCATTTTGTGATATATACACGTATCAGATGTTAATAGCTGAAACTAACATGCTATATGCCAATTTTCTCTCAATTTTTAAAATTGTCACTGAACAACAACCAAAAGTGAGAAGTGTCCTGAGCTTTGAGTGAGTATAAAAGGATGTAATTTAGATGTGATTTCCCTCAATATAAGTCTTGTGCCTCATATGTGGATTATTGAAAGGCTAATAAGTAGGAAATACCTCACAGTTGCTTCAATGGGTCACAAACTTATTCTACAATTACACAAAAAATACAATTTTGGGCAAATAGAACAACCCTAATATTGGATCCCTGGTACATGGGTTATTTGGTAGAAAGCTCCAAATGAAAGAATCTAAAATTATCTCTCCCTAGCAAAGGAGGGAAGCAAAGACAATGCTGCATTCCTTTGACAATTATAAACCAACATGGCACTATAAACTTTTGACATTGAGCCCAGTGTCAAGTCCATATAGCAAGGGTGTGAATACGCAGTAGCAGAACCCAGATTGCAGCTATGACAGTAATTCCAGTGGTAGGTTCCCATATCCATTTCTGCTAAAAGTAAGCAGGCTTCTGTTTCTTGCCTCTGAACTGTAGATGCTATAAGACTTAAACAAGATAACAATGACACAAGGCAAGTAGCCAAGGACGAGTTAGTCAAGAAGGTATTTAGATGAGATGATCAGCACTGGAAATTTTGCCAATTTCCACTCCAGGTAGAATAAAGAGAACACAGATAGAACACTCCAGCTGGAATACAGAGATATTCCGTCAAGTAGAAGATCAGCTATAGCAGGATATACTTATTAGCATGAATAATGTATTGTTGTTAAAGTCCAGAGAGTAGGTCAAAGACCTTGTTTTCAAAAATGGAATAAGAGGAAGCAGAAGAGGATGCTCTGGTGGTAGAAATGGCAGTCAAGATTTTTCCTAAGAGAATTAGATATTCTCATGGATACTTGTTTAAAAAGTGGTGTCTTCTTAAACGAGACAGGTCCATTCAGCTTTATGATGATAAAAGTCACATCTTCATATCCTGAATTTTCTAGTTCCATGAAGGAGGGGATGTTTGTACTGCTCAGAGGACACTGATGGAAGTTGGGTAGAAGTTTAGTTCTTTTTAAAATGTTTAATTTGCGGGATTCAAATTCACAGAGGTATTTATTTAAACAGGGCCCTGATGATTGTTATTAAGTAAAAGAGGCAAATCATTTAGGAACTCAGAGAAAGAAGATAATATTTTGTGATGAGTAATCAGAAAATGTTTCATAGATAAAATTCATTTGATCTGAGTTTGAAATACTGGGGGCAATTTTTGTGACAAATGAGAGAATAGTAGACACAAAGATGGCAGTTAGAAGGTTCAGATGAATTTTGTATAGAATGAAAGAACAAGAAGAGCAAAGAGCCAAAGATTTTGCTCTACTATCTTCTTCCATTTTAGGAAAACAGAGTATAGAGATCTCATTTCAATTTTTTATGTAATCTCTTGCTTCCTGTATGATTTACTTGATGTATTTCTTGAATTTACTCATTTGTAACAAATACTTCTAGTATTTACTTAAAAAATTTAAGTAAAAGGTAAAAAGGTTTAAGTAAAATATCATAAGTTAAAAGCTTAGGCTATACTAAGTTTTTGATATTTTAAATTGAAATATAGTTGATTTACATTGTGTTAATTTCTGGAGTTCCCATCATGGCTCGGTGATTCAGATATACATACATATTCAGATATACATATACATATATATATAGATAGATAGATACATACATACATACATATATATATTTACACACATACACTATTAAAACATTATTTTCCATTATGGCTTATCATAGGATATTGAATACAGTTCCATGTGCTATAGAGTAGGACCTTGTCCTTTATCCATTCTATATGTAATAGATTATATCTGCTAACTCCAACATCCCAATCCACCCCTCCTCTAACCCTCCCCTTTTTGGCAACCATAAGTCTGTTCTTTATGTCCACGAGTCTGTTTCTGTTTCACAGTAGGTTCATTTGTGTCATATTTAAGATTCCACATATAAGTGATATTATACAGTATTTGTCTTTCTCTGTCTGACTTACTTCACTTAGTACGATCACCTCTAGGACATTATGTCATTGTTTTTTATGGTTGAGTACTATTCCATTGTATATATGTATCATATATGCATGTAGTATTCCATATGTACATATGCCTATATCTCTTCTTTATCCATTCATCTGTCAATAGATATTTTGGTTATTCCCATATCTTGTGAACAGCACTGCTATGAACATAGCGGAACATGGATTTTTTGAATGAGATTTTTCTCTGGATATATGCCCAGGAGTGGGACTGTTGGATCAAATGGTAATTCTATATTTAGTTTTTTTGAGGCAACTCCATTCTGTTTTCCATCAATGTAGGAGGGTTCCCTTTTCTCCACACCCTCTCCAGAATTGTAGACTTATTAATGATGGCCATTCTGACCAGTGTGAGGTAGTACTTATTTCAGTTTTGATTTGCATTTCCCTAATAGCAGTGTTCAGCATCTTTTCATATGCCTATTTGTCATCTGTATTTCTTCTTTGGATAAATGTTTATTTAGTTCTTCTGCCCATTTCTGACTGGATTGTTTGTTTTTTGCTGTTGTTGTTGTTTAGTTACATGTGCTATATTTAAAAAATATTTTCTATAACCCTGGAAACTATTTTTCTTTTATATGACATTTAGTATTCCAAGAAAGACAGTGTAAAAAAAATCCACTTGAGAAAGGTTAATAAAGGCCTCTCGGCTAAAATTTAGGTTGAGATAAGCAAAAATGTTTTCCTACAAAATGAGGCAGAGGTGAGTTATCCAGAGGGATAAATGTCAAAATTAGCAAATTCACATTCCTTCCTGTATTTCCTCCAAATCTACCCTTTCTAGTAAATTCCTAAGGACCTTTCAAGTTGCTACCCATACACTGTTAATGCCAAAAATAATTTCCCCATATTTCCAGGTGGATAAGTGCTTCATGCTAGTGATAACTATATACCTTATTTACTGGGTCACATCATATGTTGACATGTCTATCCCAGCCCTACCCTGAGAGATAACTGAATTCAAGAAATATGTTTTAATATTTCTTGTATCTGTAGCAACTATAAAATATCTGCAACATAAAAAGGCCATAATAAATGCTTGTTGAAAAATAAACAGAAATAAAAATGATAGTTACTGATAGCGAACCCAAAGCCAAGTGCTAACAACAAATTTTGCTTAGAAATTTTGTTTAAAGTTAACTTGTATTTAATGGTGTTTTTTACTTGATATAACAAACAAAGCAAGAAGGAAGGAAGGTAGGCAGGAAGGAAGCTACTGCAATGATCAGGAACAAAAAATTATGCATTACTAGCTGTCAAAGATTTTTGAAGCTTCACGTAACTGGGTTAACAAATCTTTTACTATGAGCCATCTGCTAGGTTTATATTACTTTTTACACAGGCTGTCATCCTTTTTTTATATGAAGACCCTCATGAAAAGATATTTTTACATATTTCATGAAATGTTGGTCCTCTTAGTTTGAACTTAGAAGAGAGGATTGAGTAAAGTTTTGTGACTTTCAAATGGAAATATTTATAATTAAAGCCAACATATGGGGGTGACAGGTGGTCATCTCTCTCAATAATGGCTATGATATGAGTTAATTTAGAAAGCTAAATTGAAGAGCAATGAGTTCCAAAATGCATAATCCATGCAAGGAAAATAGCATTTTGAGGCCTATGCCCATCAGTTATTAACTGATTCAAAAGAATGAACCTTTAACACCCAAAGCTTTGTTAAGCAAATTTCATGGTGTATTCAAATATCCAAAGCACAATGATTCTGTTATCTATCAATTCCATAATAAACAAATACATGGGAAAAGTTATTTGGGGGAAATGCTTGAAAATATACCATAGGGTTCACTAGAATTATTTTTAAAAAGTCCTTTGAATGACTGGTTTATATCTGATGACAAGACATGCTTCCCCCAACCTACTGACTATGGATAACTTAAAATGAGATTACATTGTTTCAAATAAGACTAGTAAATTGTCATGTGCTATTTGCCATGCCAAGCAAATAAAAGATGGTGCTGCCAAACTTGATTCAAGTAAGAAAGCATCCACAAAGTTATACGAAAACCTTTAAGTTATGCTTCCTCTCATCACTGCAACCAAAAGATGGTGAAGTCGTGGATCCAATATTTCTTATGTCCAGAAGACTTAAGTTTTGGCTTTCCGTGTTAACGCAATCAAACAATCCATAGTAAATAATCAAGGGAACAAAAGTAAACACATTTTGAAAACATACGAACAAGAGATAAAGTCCTTTGCTGGAAGAGGATGGTGGGAAGGAAGAACCAATAGTTCTATTTTTTTCCTCACTCTAATTCTACTTTTATACTAAAACACTTTATGATTATCATGAATTTCTCTATCATTTGTCCTTAATCAAAATATAATACTAGTCAATGTCTAGTGCCTCAGTATGAAAGTGTAACCATGTAAGCACCTCATTTTCTATTAAAAGTCAAAGACAATACATGAAAAATAACTTGCTTCCATGAAGATTTTAAACCACAGACATTAGATATTCTAAAATGGGATATAGAAGGAAAGCCAGATATACAAAAAGAATCGACAGTTACCAAGTAGCAACAAGTGAACCAATATAACCAGTTTGTGTTTCTGTTGCCTAGAATATTTGTACCTATATGATGATGCCATAGTTCTAAAGACTTGCAGGATATACTTGCACTTCCAAGTAGAAGACTAATATATCTCTAAATAGATTATACCAAGGGTTTTTTTCTAGTTCTCTTAATAACAAATTTCACACACTAGGCCACACAAGTTATAACTCTGAGCATTAGTGTTTTTGCCTCAATTATATTTGGCAGAGGGTTCTTTGACTATAAACTTCTGTGGTCATGAATCTATCCTAACAGGGTTCTTAACACCAACAGAATTTCATTAATTGTCATGTGTGTTGAGGGTATTATATTTATGTTTACACAAAGATAAATGAAGTCTAGAATTTTATGTTAGGGGCAAATTGCCAAGGTATTAAATTCTGGAACATACTAAGGTATGTTCTGTAACTGATGATGGCAATTAAAAACTTTTTAAGCACAGGGGTGAGGTAATTATGTTTTTAAAAGATAGCTACTACACAGATGGTGGATTAAAAGGATAAATGATGAAAGGCACGGATATCCGACAGGAAGCCATTTTACATTGGAGGAAGTGGGGGTAGAATGTAGGAAAGGAGAGGAAAACCGCAAGTGAAAAATTTTGGAAGCAAAATCAGTAAGACTTAGTGACAAATCACACATGGAATATAGGATAGGAAAGGCCAATCTCATCTGAGGTCAGAACAAAAGGAACAGGTGGCAAGAATAGCCCTTTAGATTTTTACAGTAAAATATCATGGTATTGAATATGACCATCCAGTTTTAATATACGTGAGGAACAAAGAAAAAATTAATGAAAAGAAACTTTGAAGACCTTGACTTCTAAGAGCAGGCAGAAGTTGAATTCTGTAAAGAAAGCATCAGAAGAATAGAAAAAGGAATCAGGTAGTATCAATCTATAAAAGCCAAAGGAACAAATAATGTTTAAGAAGAAAGTAAAACAAAAACAAAAAAAAACATGGCCAATATTGTCAAACAGCACAGTTATGAAAAGAAAATGGTCTTTGGAAAAACATCCACTGGACACTGGAGTTGGAAAGGCCATCAATGGCACTGGTCATTGTGGGCCAACTGGAGTGATAGTGACTTAAGCCCAAAAGCAGGTGATGGGATTACAGAGCAAGAAGTGCAGGAACTCAGGTGACAACTATTAACTTTCTTTTACATCTTCCTGATGTGAACATTAGGAAGCATTTAGTGGTGTAGGAGAGATGAAAAAGAAGAAGCCAATGGAACAAAGAGATAATAAAGCAATTTTTTGATATACAAAGATTTTTTTTTTTTTTTTTTTTAGGGCCGCGCCTTCAGCTTACGGAAGTCCCCAAGCTAGGGGTTGAATAAGAGCTACAGCTGACAGCCACAGCCACAGCAGCTTAGTATCTGAGCAGCAACTATGACCTACACTACAGCTCACAGCAATGCCAGAGCCCTAACCCACTGAGGGAGGCCAGATACTGAGCCCACATCCTCATGGATACTAGTTGGATTCATTTCCACTGTGCCACAATGGGAACTCCCCATGTAGGGATTCTTAAAGGCTTCATTAAGAAGCCACAGGAGAGGAGAAAGTTGAATGTATAAGAGAGAGCACCAGTATTGATAACATCCTTGTGGAAATGGAGGGTATTCATTCAGGAGCACAGATGGAAGACTACTTTTTTTTAATAGAAAAGAATAGTACTCTCTTCTGAGATTACACATTAGAAATATCAAAGGTATCCTTTTAACCAGTATTCTCTTTATACTCTTCTAAAATAACCAAGTCCCCAGAGATTCCAGAATTAGGATTTCAAAATTTAAATGAAAATTTTGAATGAGAAAAGGTCAAATTCAAATGAAAAATTTTCTGAGATTCCATTTCAGACAATGCAATGATTTGTTGCCTGCCTTTATCGGGACATCTCTTTCAAACCAAACATGCTTGAGTGACTAATCACCTATGTTAGACAGTTCTGAACTTGAGAACAGCAGTAATGAACAGAGAGGAACTGCTATGGCCTTTCCTATGTTTCCCTCTGCTGTGTACAGACTATCTCCCTATATTCTACATGTCAACAGCAATCAACACTAATGCACCAACTCACCCACTCACTGAACTTCCCCACATATCATTCTCTTGATTGTCTGTACTGGGCAGGATGCAAAGGTATTTCTTAATTGTGCAAGAACTTTCCAGTCCCCAGGTATTTTAAATGAAATAAAACTTATTTTCTGCAGATATTTCTATTGCTTGTGTTGCATTCACATATACAGGTTCTGTGGGGTCTGAAACTTATATACTCTGTAGGGATCTTTATTAATAAAAAGTACACATGACTTTCCGCTAAATTCAAAATTGGGATGCAGGGCTCATTAAAGGGAGGTTAACTGTGAGACACTGAGAATTAGTCTTCATTAGCTTCATCTAAACCTGGTTATGACCAAGGGGATTTTAAGTTATATTCTAGAAGATGAGGTATAATTTTTTGTTTTTTCTATGAAGTTCACAATCTGAGCAACACACAGACTCAGATGGACAACATTACAAGGAAGAGTACTGTTTGCTACTCCATGTCTCTGTGTGTGCCTGTAATAAGCTTTCATTACCAAAGTTATTTTGTAAAATTTATGAATATCTGCTTCTTGTGGTCTGCTTAATATTTCAGCCCATATCAGAGTCTAAGATTCATATTTGATGCACTTCCAAGTTCAAACACTCACCAAGTATCAAACCTGCTTTCATTTTGTCTTTTGGTTTTGTCCTTCATCAGGATTTTTATTACTCCTCATCTCGAGTGTTGACAATTTTCCCGTTAAGTCTTTTCCTTCTGCGACCCAGCTGACTACAAATTTACACTGGTTTAAACTTTCTAAAACTCTGCTTTATATGCACTACCTCTTGACCCAAAAACATTCAGTTGTTCCTTAAAACATACAAAATAAGATAGAAATAAACAGGCAATCAAAGGCTATCACAATCTAAATCTTACATTTACCCTTATTTACTCTTAATTACTACTCTACTCCTTTATGACCAACATTTCAGACAAATTGACTTATTGGTTTTTCCGCATTCAACCTAAAGACTGTCCTTTCATGTATGCTTTTCTCCATGTGGAATATTCTCGGTGCTTTTTTATCCCATCTATTAAGTCTATATCCATTCTACAGGAGAAATTTCAAATGTTACACAAATCTTTTTTTCAAGTTTTACTAACAACTTATTTTTTAGTTGCCTAATCACTCTCTGGATACACAATTACCTTCTTACTGTCAGATTCATCTTCTCTTATTTACTTCCTATGGGTTCACTAACGCTTCGGGGTTAGGAGGCATTTAGTCCAGTTATTTAGTTCTCTGAATGGTTGGCATACTATTCTGTAATTTGAAGCACTAAATATATGTTCATAAGGATTTGAATTTTGAATAGTAAGATAACAAATCTAGACACACCAGTGGCAAAGAGAAGCTCCTATTGCATTGTGTGTAAGTGTGTTCACTGTGCTTTAAAATCATTATAAAGAAATAGGTTATTTTTCCAAGTTCTACAAACCCAATTAGTACATGAAACCTTAGCTTTAGTCTTTCATAATGTTACCTGCAGAAAAAAGAGTGTTTGGCAGGTAAAACAAGCAGGTTCTCAATGACAGAAACTAACAAGTGGATTTTAACACACATTTTGAAGATGTGCTCTGGAAAGCAGGAGACTAATTAAAGCTGTAACAACTTATTTTATAAACTAGGCAGAGAAGGAATATGTAGACTCCTTTAGAATCCCAACCACATAGGATATGATATATTACCAGAGATCAGTCTATTCCATTTTCTTCAGCTGTACTCAGTGGCATTCTTATTTTGTAATTTCCTCAGAGTACTTCATAGGCACTTATTATCAAGTTCTTACAAAATTCCCTATGTATAAAATATTACGAAATACATTTTGAAAAATGTATTCTCACCTCACTCCAGTCAGAATGACCATCATTAAAGTAATAAATATTGGAGAGGGTATGGAGAAAAGAGAACCCTCCTACACTGTTGGTGGGACTATAAACTGGTGCAATTACTGTGCAGAACAGTACAGAGATTCCTTAAAAAACTAAAAGTAGAACAACCATATGATCCAGCAATCCCACTCCACCATACATCAGGAGAAAACGCTAATTCAAAAAGAGACATGCTCCCCAGTGTTCTTTGCAGCACTATTTATAGTAGCGAATACATGGAGACAACATACATGTCAACCGACAAATGAATGGTTAAAGAAGAGATGTGACATATATACAATTTGATACTATTCAGCCATAAAAAGACTGGAATAATGCAGTTTGCAGCAGTATGAATAAGCCTATATATTATCATACTAAGTGAAGTAAATCAAAGCGAGGAAGACAAATACCAACATATATCAATATGCTAAAAGTGATAAAAATGAACATATTTATAAAACAAAAAGAGACTCACAGACATAGAGAACAAATTTATGGTTACCAAAGGGGATAGCAGGGTTGGGGAGAGATAAATTAGGAGTTTGGGATTAACACACTACTATATAAAAAACAGGTAAACAAGGACCTACTATATAGCACCTGCTATATAGTACTCAATATATTGTAATAAACTATAATGGAAAAGAATCTGAAAAAGAATATCAATCTGTCTGTATAAGTGAATCATTTTTCTGCACACTTGAAGTTAATGCAACATTGTAAAGTATACTTCAATTTTAAAAAAATGCTCATTTGCAGAAACATGGATGGAACTAGAGACTCTCACACTAAAGTAAAGTAAGTCAGAAAGAGAAAAACAAATTCCATGTGATATCACTTTTATCTGGAATGTAATATATTGCACAAATGAACCTATCTACAGAACAGAAACAAACTCATGGACCTGGAGAACAGACTTGTGGTTGTCAAGGGGGAAGGGGAAGGAGTGGGATGGACAGGGAGTATGCGGTTAGTAGATGAAAATGATTTCATTTGGAATGAACAAGCAATGAGATCCTGCTGTAGAGCACAGGGAACTCTAACCATTTTTAATAGAACATGATGGAAGATAATGTGTTAAAAACAATGTGTGTGTGTGTGTCTGTGCGTGCATGTGTATATATATATATATATATATGACTGGGTCACTTTGCTGTACAGCAGAAATTGACAGAATACTATAAATCAATTTTAATAGAAAAAACTAAAATCTTAAAAATATAAAAAAAATAAAAAATGCTTTAACAGGCTATCCAGGTATTTAACAAGCTCTGCATCTTCTATTTTGATATTTTACGTTGATAAATATAAATTTTTCTGCCCAATGCCTAATACGTTCAAATAAATTTTGCTAATTCAATTCAATTAAATCTATGATTATAATTTTAAATTCAATGAAATTAACATATCTTCATAACTTCTAAAATTCTGGATTGCTTTTGATCACAATATCTTACTAGTCAAAATATTCTGAAAACTGTATATAAGCAAATAGTTTTTCCTTGTCATACTGAGCATTCCCTATTAGTACACTATTATTAAAGGTAGAGTAAAATTATCTATATAAACTTTCAGCACAGTATTTATTTCTTTTCAACTCTAGTAATATAACGAGGGATATGTTATACCTCTTTATCAGCAACTCTCTTAAAGTCTAGCCTTATTGTTGTCCACAGGGGCTCCTAAAATGCTCTTCATAACAGAAGTTAATCTTTTCCTAGCATTTCACAAAAACTCCTGGACCTTAAAAATGATTTAATACTTAAAAGCAAACACCAGAATAATTCAGACAGTGTTCTAAATGTTTATCCACAAAGGAGCTATTATGTATTTTCACATCCATTCACTGAGGGCTCCCAAATTTATTTCTCCAGCCAATATCCTTTCCCTGGTTTCAGTCTTATATATCCCATTGCCTGTATCAAATTATATAACGAGCATCTCAAACTTAACATCTGAAAAACACAGCTTTGCAATTTCTGCTCCTACTCCATGCCTCTCTACTTTCTTCAACATCTCAGTTAACTCTACTCTCCAGCTCAGCCATTAGATTCTTCCAGTTGCCTACACCAAAATCTTAGAATCATCATTGCTTCCCCTTGCTTTCATATTGCACAATTAATTCTTCTAGGAAATCATGTTCCTGATATTTTGAAATATGCCCAGTACCTGCCAACTTCCCGCATGTCCACCACTAACCCCCTGTCTTCAGGCACCACTACTTTAGAGATGTGTTGGCATCTATTTTGCTAAGTTGAATTTTCACGAATGTAGTTCTGTATTACACAATAGGATGGTATTGTTTATAAAGTGCTTCTATGACTAGGAGCATGCTACAGGACACAGCAAATAGGTGTACTAAAAGAGAAAATTAATTAATAAGCCAGCATCTACTTGGTAGCTTGCATTTTACCCTACTGCCCATGTGAACCAGATATTTCCCATCATGTCATTCATTTCTGTTAGCTTTATACATTAATGTTTTTAAGTAAAAATTCATTGGCACGATTTAAAACTTCATAGATCTAAATAAATTATTATTTAAGAATGGTCTGGAAGCACATTACAGATAGCTGTTTGTGCTAAGCTTAGCCTTGTTACTCGTGGGAATGACAAAGTTACATTATACAAACTGTTTGGCATTGCCAGATGATATGCTCCCTGTAATAAACATGTATACACTCTGCCACCACGTATCAGAATATTTAGCCATAAAATGGTACAGTCTAGAGGGCAGACTTCTAAAATTGTGCCAGCATGGCACTTCAGTGAACTTCTCCACTATCTGGGAGCCACAGCCACACCCTCTCTAATTCAGTCAGGAGCATAGCCTTAGATGGGAACTCAGTGTTGAGGGCTCTTCCCTGAGTGCTTCATCTCAGCCCTAGAGTAGTAGTTTGTACCATATATGATTATCCTTAATTGTTATATGCATGTGTTCCTATGTATATGCGTGTATACATACATGATATTTGCATGTATATTCATTAAGCTGAATAACTTATTTTTGTAGGTATGTATATCCATTAAGTCAAATAACTTATTTTTAAAATGTATTATATTTGCCTTCCAGGACACTAAACATTTTGATTTTTCCTTCTCTCAACCTCCTTATGCGTGTGGTGATTTTACACTCTGTACTTAATTGGAGCTCAAATCCAGTTTTTAATATATCTTAAACAGCAGTAGCCCCAGAAATTGTAGAAAGTACAGCTCTTTTTGTTTCATGGGACAAGCTTTGGCAGAAGACAAACCACATGATAAATAAGGTTACAGTAAATGACGTTCTAGAAAGAAAAGTGTATTTGTAATTGAATTGACCACAAAAAGTCAAAATATATAATAGATGAAGAACTCTTATTACTTCATAAAAAGACAAGCAAAGCAAGTGAAATTTGATGTACTATATGAATAAGCAATTGCTTATCAAGTTCAAATGAATAATAAAGAAAATATATTTAAATACAATCTTGAAAAGAATGTAAATTATAATAACCAGTTACATTTTATATGTATTAGGCTCACAAAAATTAAAAAGATAAACTCAGTACTGGAGGGGGAACAGGAAAAATAATACAATCACACATTTTATACTCATATATTGAGATTAATAATATGATCTATATTATGGGTCCTATATATAACAGCCACAGGCAAGTAAGAAAATTTCATTTCACTATTGCCAGCAATGAATTTTATGATTTCCTATTGCTTTGATGAGAAATGATTTAATTGTCATTTATTTGTTGAATCCTTAGTTTCACCAAATTACTAAAAGACTGATGAAAAAGAGAAACATACTACTCAAGACAAACACGGACCCAAGCCAATCCTATTTCCCAGGAAGTAGAATCAGATATTTGTGAAATGATATAGTCTTTCATTTAGCCACATACCTGGACAAATTTTCCATGAAAATTAAATTCTCTTTACCCATAACTTTCATTCTTTCTCTCCATTCTATGTATCATATAGAAAAAAAAAAGTATCACAAAGAAAGAATAGAGTAGCTTTAATTTAAAAATTAAGGAAAAAAACTCAAAATGGCTAGGGAAGCCATAGAAAGAGTAACAGGAAAGCAGAATTAAAAAAAAAAGAAGAAGAAATGGGGCAAGAAAATATTGCCACGGGACTTAACAGTTTGCTACAGCATATGTGAGTGTGCACAAAACTGAACAAAATTTCCTTTCAAAGTTGTAGCTGAAATGATTTACCATTACAGTGTTAATATCAAATTAACTGTTTCCTCTAAGTCTAGAAAGAGGGAGACTTCTATCACAAGGAGTAATCATAAGAAATATTCTGTAGATATCCCCTTGACTCTCAGGCAATATTATGAATGTCATTCACATACCAAGTAATAAGATCCATGAAGATAATCAGTTGTGACAAGACCTATGTTGCTCTGACAGCTATATGACTTCTTTTTAAATCACTGAAAGAAGTACTACAAATAACAGAATAAGGGAAGACATTTTATAACATTATGATTTACTTTCATTTAATCTCTGCATTCTTTCTCCCCTTCCCTCACTTACATTATCACTACTATTCTGTCTTCATACTAACAGTATATTGTTAGAGACATCTAGCCAGAGGTACACTGTTTCTATGTGACACCTTTAGGTACTTTGCTCTGTAACAGGAGATACAAATTCCTGGGCAAAATAATGTAACAAACAGTGCTACTATCTTACTATCCTCATCCCACTGACCCTCTCCTCCGCCAAGAATGAAAGAAAGAAAGAAAGAGAGAGAGAGAGAGAGAGAGAGAGAGAAAGAGAGAGA
>PVHT020000175.1:4685486-4710166 GCA_004024745.2 Catagonus wagneri
AAATAAATAAAAATAAAAATAAAAATGGGATCTTCAAGAACTGAAATTCATTATAGAAGACCTATTTAGAGAAAGGGTGATTAAAATAAAATTTTAAATAGTTTATGCATGACATTCCTTTCTCATAGAGATTACCCAAAAATCTCTTTTCCCCTAAGTAGAGCTATGCCATTGTCCTCTGCACCGGAACAGTTTTCCTGACTGCAGATTTCCATTCAAACTATTTCATGGATCACATTTATAGAATGTCTTTGTCCCCTGCAGAGCTATAATCCTTCCCTACTTATGGAAATCATACCTGGCAGGTGGTTAACGCCATCCTCCACTTGCAAAGTTCCTCTTTTCCATGTTTAATCTCCATGGAAAATCTCAAACTGTTCTATCTTTTCTCTAAAATTTCTAGACTATCAAAATATTACCTTTTTTTTCAGGGCACTATGAATGGCATCTATAGCAACTAATTCATAGTAAAGATATTAATAAAAACTTTAAATGTTGCCTCCAAAGAGAAACATTACAATGTTCCTTCAGGAAAAATTATGTCATCTATGTTTCATAGATTACAAAGTATTTGATGCACATCATCTGTTTTGACTGTAAAGGGCACAAAAAGCATTTCCCAGCTTTGCACATGGCAAGACTAAAGTTCAGTAAGATTATATGTTCACCCCAAATAGTAGCTGACACTTGCAAGAGCCAGGACCAAAAAACAATCAATCATTTTCCCTGTTCCCCAAGCCACACTTGCCCAACCCAGGGCTCTTTTTCTTTATCACAGAGCTTTACAGTCTTCTCCTTTTACCAATTTTATCACCCCACCACCAAAGTGATTTACTTTAATGTCCATAAGCATATGTTTACATCTTAATTCCTACTGTGTTTGATGTAATAAAGATGCTAATACTTCTGAAAAAACTTAAGATCTACAAAAACCAATCTTGACCTGAACTATGCAAAGTAAATAATTTATTTCAAAAAATCTGCATAAATGCTCACTATGCTTAAAGACAAAGATATTAATCCATTCTCCTTAAAAATCTAATAACTGAATACACACTATGATTCAAAGCTGTAAAAAATATTAATTCATTCTAGCTAAAACAGATAGATCATAAGCCCCCAAAATATGTAAAAACATAAGTTGTTTTTCCCTAAGCTAATTTAATATGACTGTGTATGCTTGCTTTATAGGGATAAATAATTTTTCAGGAGATTACAGTTACTACATTGTAGTTAAAACATTTTCCTCTGGTTTATTTTAGTTTAGAATGATGACAGACACTATCCCCAGACTCATAGACATACATCAGTATTGCCAGTTCGTGTTCTATTTTCCCTTCTTTGATAGCCAACTATCTGCAAAATAATAATCTTATTTCTTTTATTTGCTTGCATTTCTCCACTTTCCTTTTTTCTTCCTTTTCTCCATCCTGACCCAATTTGCTCTCCTTTCTCCTTTTCTTTGTCCTTTTAGCTTTATATTTTCTGCTGATGGGTAAAAGAGCATATCTTAATCATTGTTCTGGAAATTCTTCCACCAGTGTTCTCTCTTCTTTCAATAAATTCCACAGGTCCACATGCTGGAGCGCTGTAGTATCTCCACAGCCATGAATGCTATCAATGTTTCTATAGCTATGTCCCCATTCTAAGAGTCATCACTCACTCACATTTTCTTAAATTATTTTAATCTATTAAAAATCACTGAAATGGAAAACATTAATGTACTCACTTTTCAAAAGGGGTAACAGGTAGAGAGACATTTAGTACTTTGCCGTTGAAAAGTGAATCAGTTTTTTAAGGGGGGGAGGGCTATTGGCCAGGTCTCCTAACTCTTATCCCAGAATTTTATAGAGTTTATGTCTATAACTTATCATTTGCAATCTAATATAACTTTTTAGTAGATCTACATAATGCCAGAGTCAATTAATCCACAATTCTATAACTAAACACTTGTATGCTTCAGAAATTTTTCTTCAGTATTCATGTAATAAAATATTGCTAATACTGAAGATACCAAATTTAACCTAAATGACTAGAGTTTGTGTTTTAATTTTAACATTTTTTTCTTTCTCAAACACACACCTAGGATTCCTTTTTAGTTCAATATTAATTAATATATATATTCTTTCTTCCCTCTCCTCAAATTTATACAATGAATTTACTTAAATCAAGAACAGTGTTTGGAAACAATATTTTTCCTGTGGTTTGGTGGAATGTATATATATAAAATCTTCTATGCATGAAGAAACACATTATAAGCTTTTTCACTAAATCAGGTCAGGTAAAATCAAGAACTCTTTAAAACTTCAAAAGAAAATTCACATCAAATCACACTGACTTCAGTCCATTTCTGATTTACTCGACTTTTCCTGACTTGTGCTGATTATATGACTATAGGAATATAGCTTTTTTACGAGACTAAGAAGTCAATAGAAAGAGCATTAACTTTTCCTCTTTTGCTAAATTTATGAAATAATGAAATGAGGGATGATTATTAACCTACTATTATCATATTTGTGATTATTTTAATCAATATTTTAAAATGAATATAGGATAATAAGAGCTAGAAAAATTACAAATAACATTAGACTTCCATTTGCTTTTCCAAGAGTTTCCATGACATTAACTCCAGCAAACTATTCTAGGCTGCCCTCATGCATAAACCACTGGTTCCTCATAATGGCATATGGCATTTCAATTTCAAAGCTGCCCTCAATAAACAGGATGAAGAATTACTGTGCTCACATATAAACTGCCTTGTGACTTAATGTTTATCTACGATAATCAATAACACCCAAATTCAAAAAAAAATCAAAGCACATGAAAAACAAATTTATTTCATATGCTAAGCAAATTCTTTGTTCTTTTCTCGAGTAGAAAGATTATTAAAAGATATTACCTTGTGAGCCACAAGGTAAAACTTCATCATAAAAAAAGCTGTAATGTATGTTAACCAGCAAACTGCTAACGAAACTGCCTGAATTTAAAGATGAATTTGCTTATGCAATTATTGATTTCTTCAGATGTATAATCTAGTCTGTGGTCTCTATTTGCCAGCCAGACCTGTCCTCTGTAAACCCTCAAGTAATGTAATAAATATTTTCCAGGAAAATAAATTACACACCAAAGCAGTATCTTCTATGTAAAATAATCTGAAAAAAATGAAGCCCTCTAAATATCACTCAGAGGGCCACAAGCTAACAAAAGTGAAAAATAAGTTTATTGAAACACTTTGTTTTTAAATTAAATTCTAAAGGATTTTTTTTTATTTTCCTATAATACAAATTTGGCATACAGCTTATATGTTCAGAAGACTGGATTCTGCTCTTATTTTTTCGTCCTCAAAGCTAATATTTTCTAAGTATATATCCATTACCATTTTAATACTATCAGAAACATTCAATTAAGCTCAGCTTTTACTATGTCCTTCACAACAACAACAAAATAAAGATGTCACAATCTGTCTTCTATTGCCTCCATGAGGAAAATTCTACTCCTGACTTTGCTATATCTCAAAACTTTAAGATCACCTGATATGAAAATCCTTTCCTTATTTGACTAGAACAAAAAGAAAAATAATTTTGGAATTAAGGTCCTTGTGATTTATTAGCGATGGTTCATCTCATTTTATATATTCATCCAATATATTTTTATTGAGAATACATGAAGTATCGGGAATCCACCTGATTCTGGAGCCACACAATAAACAAATCAAACAACGTATTGTCTTCCCTGTGGAATGTTCATTCTAGTGGATATGACAGAAATTAAACAAATCCATTATATGGGCAGCTAGACAGAAAGATATCAAAAGTAGAATATCATGATTAGAATGATAAAGTACTATTATCAATAGAATTGGCAGAAAGAACTTCTCTGAGGAATTAACATTTGAGCAGAAGCACAACTGAGGTACTGAAATAACAAAGCTACCAGTAACCCCTGGTAGATGGGATAGCAAGTGAGTACAAAGCTTTGGAATGACTGTGAGTTCTGGGAGTTTGGAGAAGAGAGAGAAAGAAGGTCCAAGTGACTAAAGCAGAACATCATGGAAAACAGGATGAGTTCAGACCAATACAAGGAAGCTAGATTGTGTGCACGCTGTAAACCAGAGAATGGTGGTTTTGATTCTATGTAGAATGGGGACTCTTTGGAGGTATTGAGCAGAAAAATGACCTGAATATATTTTTTGCTCTTGAACTAATTATTTAAACCTTCCAATCTCAATGTCTTGCTTTTGAAACAGGAGTACTAATGGTTACCTAGTGTGTCCCTTGAGCACTAACTAAATTAGATGCACAATATCTAACACAGAGTAAGATTTCAAAAACAAATCTTTCCTTTTCTGTGTTTTCTTCTCTTGAGTTAGATAAAATATCCCCACTCCTTTCAAAGCAAATTTCACTCATAACTGCTATTGCTTTAATTTCATATTTTTTCCAACTCTGCTGGGTTCTTCTATCAAATATTTTCCTCTCCATCCTCTTTCCTCTAAATGATTTATTCTTGTGGTCTAAAAGCATATACATGTCCTCTTGCCTCAAACAAAAACAATTTTTCTTCAATCCTGCTGCTTCAGATATCCCATCAAAAGGCACTACTTGCCTTCATTTTTGTAAAACATTTCCTAAAAGCAATGATTGATATATAATGCTTCCATTGCTTTCACATTTCATTGTTCCCTCATGTTTATAACTTGACATTTGCCATTACAATTCTATTGAGCCTAAGTCCCTGATTGTTCTACCTAGTAGACTAGGCAGAGGAAGACTTTAAACATACAGCAATGAAATAAGTCTGCTGCTGCAGGTTCAAAAGTCACATGTTTTGCCAACTCTTCTGAAAGGTGTAGATAAATTTCCAAAACAAGGACATTTGTCATTTTTTATCCTTGGGAAAGGCAAAGCATGAACAAAGTCCTGGGTAACAAGAAGGTAAACATGATTTCAGAAAAGAGGTTATGGAAAGTTCCAATTAAAAATCATCCTGCTGTAGGGGTTTCCCCTTCTGCTATGATGGAGGAACCACTACAGGACTTGCTTTCCCATTATAAAAAATTCCACAGTTGAAAAAAATTTTGGGTGTGGGACAAGAGGCATTGCAAAATTTTGATCCATAATATAAAGGAAATAAATGAGTGAGGTGTATGGTTACTGAATTTCTACCTAGAGGCAATTTTTGGACTAGAGACAGAGAGAGGCAAAACAAGTAGGCACGATGTTCTGGTTGAGTGAAAGACCAAGCTTTTAGAAGTAAAGGAGGCCAACGTGGCTAGAATTAATGGGAAAGATTATTGTGCAGAAAGGATCTATGCAGACAAAGAAATGCACAAAACTATGGAAGGCTCCCTTTGAGTGTGTGGCTGAATAACAAGTGGTACATATTTGAGGTGAAAGATGTTATGGAACAAACTACTATGGGGATATAACAAATGAAATAATTCCCAGAAGTCACAGAATACCAGAAGAGAGTTGAGTTCTTTCCATCCAAACTGGAGAGACTAAGAGTACCTATTGTGGCTCAGTGGAAATGAATACTACTAGTATCCATGAGGATGTGGGTTCAATCCCTGGGCTTGCTCAGTGGGTCAGGGATCCAGCATTTCTGTGAGCTGTGGTTTAGGTCACAGATGCGGCTTAGATCCCGTGTTGCTGTGACTGTGGCGTAGGCCAGGAGCTGTAGTTCCAATTCAACCCTAGCCTGGGAAATTCCATATGTCATGGATGCAGTCCTAAAAAGCAAAACGAAGACCAAAGCCACAAACGCACACAAAAACCAAAAACAACAAATTGGAAAGACTGTACTAGGAACACAAGGCATTCAGATAGACTCCGTAAGTGGTCTATTTTAACAGTTACCAAGTGCTCACAGTTGCCAGAAACTTCCATGCTGACATGGCTGGACCTAAACTTAGGCAGACTTTTCTCCTTCCCACAGGCCCCTGAATTTTGGTTCACCTTCAAGCTTAAGCAAGTCATAACCTGCAGAACATTCTTCCTAATTAGCTCATTTTGGAAATTAGATGACCACAGAGAAAGTCAGTTTCTGCAGATCTTCTCAAGCTGTGCTGTCTGCACTTGCTTGTCTCTCTCTCACTGTGTTCCTACAGGTATGTTTACACCTTGTAGTAGGTTGAAGGGTGGCCCCACCCAAAATATATGTGCATGTCTTAACCCCCAGCATCTGTGGATGTTATCTTATCTGTAAAAAGAGTCTTTGAAGATGGAATTCAGCTGAACATCTTCAGATGAGATAAGCCTAGATGACCCAATTGAGCTCTGAATCTAATGACAAGTGCCCTTATCAGATACAGAAGAGTAAAAGACCCTGAGAGGAAGAGAAGTTTGTGTGAAGATAGAGGCACCAAAAGTAAATTGTAAGCCTTCACCCAGAGTTTGGAGTGATGTTAACACAAGTCCAGGAGTGTCTGCAGCTACCAGAAGCTGGGAAAGAAAAAGGATTCTCTCCTCGAGGTTCAGAGGGAACACATCCCTGCTGACACCTGAATATCACACTTGTGGCCTCCAGACTGTGAAAATAAACTACTGTTATTTTAAGCAACCAATTTTGTGAAAACTATTTATGGCAGCCCAAGGAAATGAATATGGTTCTCCTTACTAAAGAAAACACTTTTTCTTTCCTGTTTTATTTCATGATGCCTACAGAGGTTGAGGTTAGAGTCTCTGCTTATTGCATTAGTCTTTTTGAATACAGTCTCTCTCAATTTTTGCTTTAAATTTTAGAGTGGTATGGTTAAATAAGCCCTAAAATAAAGTTTACTTCAGAACCACTATAACATTAAAAACAAAACTAATAAAAAAAAAGCCTGGAAAATATAAAGCCAATCATTAGTAACTTAACTGCCAGTCTATTTGATATGCTTTTTAAAAAATACAATGCCCTTGGAGTTCCCACTGTGGTTCAGAAGATTAAGGATACATCATTGTCCTCTGTGGCAGTGAGGGTTCAATCAATGGCACAGTAACTTCCATATACCATAGGTATGGGCAAAATTGCAGTCCACTTCACAAGGCCCTTCAACCAGGAGCAGCCTGTGCCACCTTCCCATGGGTCCTTGCTACTGTCAAGGGCCCAGAAACCATGCACTGGCTAAGAATTCTGCCCATTGCCTCCATCTCCCTGGAAGCACACTCAGAATCATACCAATGTGATAACAACCTGCACACACTGAGGAAGGAGACAGTAAGCATCCAAACCCTCACACCAAAAATAAACAGTAAGTCTTCACCCAGGAGAACGCTCACATAGAACACAGCCCTTAAAGACTGCAGTAGTTGTTTTCCCTAAATTCACAGAATTAAAAAAAAAAAACGTGAACAAAATGAAGAAGCTCAGGAACCATTCCCAGTTAAAAGAACAGGAGAATTCACCTGAAGGAGCAAACCATGAAACAGACCTCTATGGTCTAACAGATACCAGGTTCAAAAAGGAGACAGTAAAAATCCCGAAGAATAATGCAGATTAATTTAGAAAGAAACTAGAAAATATAAGCAGAATCTAAGAAAAAATAGGAAATTCATTTGCAGAGAGCAATTTGAGTTAAAGGCATGGAAGAGCAGAATGAATAATATAGAGTAATGAATTAGTAACTTGGAAGATAGAATAATGGAAATCACCCAACAGGACAGCAGAAAGAAAACCAAATGAAAAAAAAATGAAAGCAATATAAGAGATTTATGGGATAATATAACGTGGGCCAATCTATGCATAATAAGGATTCCAGAAAGAGAAGAAAAAGAAAAGAGGGTTGAACATATGTTTGAAGGAATTATGGGTGAAACTTCTCTAAATCTAAAGGAAACAGATAACAAGATGCAGGAAGCACAGAGAGCCCCAAATACATTGAACCCAAACAAGACCACACCAAGATATATTGTAACAGAAATGGAAAAAGTTAAAGAGAAGATTCTAAAGGCAGCAAGAGAAAAACAGAGCATTAATTATAAGGGAACCCCCATAATGCTAGCAGCTGATTTCTCTACAGAAATGCTACAGGCCAGAAGAGAGTAGCAAGATATATCCAAAATTCTAAAAGGGAAAAATCTGCATTCTAGAACACTCTACCCATCAAGAATATCATTTAAAATACAAGGAGAAATAAAGAATTTCTCCAACAAACAAAAACTGAAAGAGTACAATACTAAACCCATTCTAAAAGCAATACTTATAGGGCCCATCTAAATAAAAAAAGAAGAAATAGAATGGAGGATTTCACAACTGGAAAGCAAACATTCAAATAAGCTAGTACACAGAACTAAAAGAAAAAAAAAAACTTATGTAAAAGTGACGATAAACACAATGAACAGCCAAAGGATAAACACCAAGATGTTTAAAAAGGACATAAAAACCATAAAACGTGGGGAAGCAAAGTAAGGAATTATAGACTCTTTTTTCTAGATTGTGTTTGAGCCTATATGACCATCAGGCTAAAGCAAGCAGACATAGGAAGGAGTTAACATACTAGAAAAACAGTGTGACCACAAATCAAAACCAAACAGTACATTCAGAAAAAACTAAAAAGAAGAGGACAAAAACATAAAATTAAAAGGAAATCATCCAACCAAAAATAAAATAAAATAAAAATAAAACAAGAACAAAGAGTAAACAGAATCAACTGGAAAACAAGGTTTAAAATGGCACTAAATATATATTTATCAATAATTACCTTAAATGTCAATGAATGAATGCTCCAATCCAAAGACATAGAGTGACAGACTGGATAAAAAAATAAAAGCCTACAATATGTTGCCTACAAGAGACTCCCATTAGGGCAAAGGACACATACAAATTGAAAGTGAGGGGATAGAAAAAGATATTTCATGTGGATGGAAAAGACAGGAAAGCAAGAGGTACAATACACATAGCAGACAAAATAGTCTTTACTTTTTTTTTCCTTTTTGTCTTTTCTAGGGCCACACTCGCGGCATATGGAGGTTCCTGGGCTAGGGGTCTAATAGGAGCTGTAGCCGCCAGCCTTCGCCACAGCCACAGCAACGCGAGATCCTTAACCCACTGAGCAAGGCCAGGGATCGAACCAGCAACCTCATGGTTCCTAGTCAGATTCGTTAACCACTGCACCATGATGGGAGCTCCCAAATAGTCTTTAAAACAAAGGCCATAAAAACGAAAAGAAGGACATTAATGATAAAAGGATACATTCCAGAAGAAGATATTACACTCATCAATATATATGTCCCTAATACAGGAGCCCCCAGATACATACAACAAATTCTATCATAAAAGGAGAAATTAATGGGAATACAAAAATCGTATGAGACTTTAACACCCTACTCACATTAATGGACATATCCTCTAGTCAGAAATCAGTAAGGCAACAGAGATCCTATATGATACAGAAAAATCAGGCTTAATTGATATTTTCAGGACATTACATCCAAAAAATCAGAATATACATTATTTTCAAGTGTACATGGAACATTCTCAAGGCCTGACCACATACTGGGGCACAAAACTAACCTCGACAATTTAAGATCATAGAAATTATTCAAGTATCTTCTCTGACCACAAGGGCATGATATTAGAAATTAACCAGGAAAAGAAATTAGAAAAAAACTGACTACATGGAGACTAAATAACATGCTACTAATAAAATAGTGGGTCAACAGGGAAATCAAAAGGGAAATTAAAAAAACATAAAGACAAATGATAAAAAAACATAATGCAACTATTCAACATCTATGGATTGCCATAAAAGCAGGACTTAGAGGGAATTCATAGCTGTACAGGCCTTCTTCAAAAAGGTAGAAAAATCTCAAATTACAACTAAACCCACCACCTAAAAGAATTAGAAAAACACAACCTAAAGTCAGAAGAAAGAAGGAAATCACAAAGATCAGAGAGGATTTCAGTAAAATAGAGATTCAAAAATCAATAGAAAAAAAATCAATAAAACCAAGAGCTGGTTCTTTGAAAAGATAAAGAAAATTGAGAAACCTCTGGCCAGACTCACCAAGAAGAGGAAAGAAAGAACTTGAATAAACAGAATAAGAAATGAAAAAGGAGAAATCTCAACAGATACTGCAGAAATGCAAAAAAAAAAAAAAAAAAGGAAGAATACTATGAACAATGATATGCCAACAAATTTGACAACCTAGAATAACTGGACAACTTTCTAGGAATAGACAGCCCATCAAACTGAATCAAGAAGTAATAGATCAACTGAACAGACCAACCACTAGAAATGAAATTGAATATGTAATAAAAACACTCCCTACAAACACAAACCTAGGATCAGATGGATTCACAGGTGAATCCTACCAAACATTCAAAGAGGAAGTTATACCTATCCTTCTTAACTTTTCCAAAAGTTTGAGAAGAGCACTCCAAAAGATATTCTATGAAGCTACC
The DNA here is from genome assembly GCA_004024745.2 of Catagonus wagneri. Classification (NCBI taxonomy): domain Eukaryota; kingdom Metazoa; phylum Chordata; class Mammalia; order Artiodactyla; family Tayassuidae; genus Catagonus; species Catagonus wagneri. Next base: position 4,695,876 of record PVHT020000175.1, read on the forward strand.
ATCACCCTAATATAAAAATGAGACAGATACAAAAAATAAAGAAAATTAGAGGTCAACATCTTTGCTAAATATAGACACAAAAATTCTCAACAAAATTTTGGCCAACCAAATCCAGCAATATGTAAAAAACATCATATACCATGACCATCTGGGATTTATCCCAAGTTCACAAGGATGGTTCAACATACACAAATCAATCAATGTCATACACCATGTTAACAAAAGAAAAGTCAAAAACCCCATGATCATCTCAACAGATGCAGAAAAACATTTGACAAAATCCAACATCCATTCATGATAAAAAAAAAATTACCAAAGTGTGCATACAGGGAACATATCTTAACATAATAAAGCCATTTTTGACAAACCCACAGCCAATATAATACTCAATGGAGAAAAGCTGAAAGCCTTCCCACTAAAATCTAGAATAAGACAGGGATGCCCACTCTTACCACTTTTGTTCACCATAGTATTGGAAGTCCTAGCCACAGTAAACTGACAAATGAAATAAATAAAATATATCCAAACTGGAAGAGAAGAGGTCAAATTATCACTCTATGCAGACAACATACTATATACAGAAAATCTGAAGGACTCCACACAAAAACTATTCAAACTGATCAATGAATTCAGCAAAGTAGCAGGACACAAGATTAACATTCAGAAATTGGTGGCATTTCTGTATATTAACAATGAAATATTCGAATAGGAACATAAAAACACAATACCTTTTAAAATAGAACACCCAAAACTTAAATACCTAGGAATAAAGCTGACCAAGGAGGTGAAAAACTTATATGCTGAGAATTATAAAACATTAATCAAGGAAATTAAAGAGGATTCAAAGAAATGGAAAGATATTCCATGATCCTGGAGTGGAAGAAATAGTATCAGTAAAAGAACCATACTACCCAAAGCAATCTACAGATTCAATACAATCCCTATCAAATTATCCATGACATTTTCCACAGAACTAGAACAAACAATCCAACAATCTATATGGAACCACAAGAGACCCAGAATGGCAAAAGCAATCCTGAGGAACAAGAACCAAGCAGGAAGCATAACTCTCCCAGATTTTAGGCAAAATTACAGAGTTATAGTAATCAACAGTGTAGTACTGGTCAAGACCAGACATACGGACCAATGGAACAGAATAGAGAACCCAGAAATAAACTCAGACAGCTATGGTCAATTGATCTTTGACAAAGGAGGAAAGAATATGCAATAGGAAAAAGACAATATCTTCAGCAAGCAGTGCTGGGAAAACTGGACAGCTGCATGTAAATCAATGAAACTAGAACACACCCTTACACCATGAACAAAAATAACTTAAAAATGGCTTAAAGACTTAAATGTAGGACATCATAAAACTAGAAGAGAACACAGACAAAACACTCTCTGACATCAACTGTACAAATTTTTCTTAGGTCGGGCTTCCAAAAAATATAAATAAGAACAAAAATAAACTATTAGATCTAATAAAACTTACAAGCTTTCGCACAGCAAATGAAACAATTAAAAAAAAAAAGGACAACCTATAGAAATGGAGAAAATAGCTTCAAATGATGAAAAGGGCTTAATCTCCAAAATGTAAAAACAACTCATACAACTCAACTGCTAAAAAACAACAACACAATTGAAAAATGGGCAAAAGACCTGAATAGACATTTCTCCAAAGAAGATATACAGATAGCCAACAGGCACGTGAAAAAAATGTGCAACATCACTATTAGAGAAATGCAAATCAAAAAATACAGTTTGGTACCATCTCATACCAGTCAGAATGGCCATGAGGTGTAAGTTTACAAATAACAAATGCTGGAGAGGGTGTGGAGAAAAGGGAGACACTGTTGGTGGGAATGTAAATTTGTACAACCACTATGGAAAAGAGTATAGAGTTAATTCAGAAAACTAAATATAGAACGACCATGTGATCTAGCATTACCATTCTTGGGCATATAACCAGACAGAACTTTCGTAACAAAAATACATGCACCCCTATTTTCCTTACAACAGTATTCACAATAGCCAAGACATGGAAACAACCTAAATGTCCAACAACAGATGGATGGATTAAGAAGATGTGGTATATATATACAATTGAATACTACTAAGCCATAAAAACAAAATAATGCCATTTGCAGCAACATGGATGGAAGTAGAAACTCTCATACTAAGTGGAGTCACAAAGAGAAAGACAAATACCTTATGATACCACTTATATCTGGAATTTAACACATGGCACAAATTAACCTATCTATGGAAAAGAAACAAACTCATGGAGAACAGACTTGTAGTTACCAAGAGGGAGGGGGAGGGATTGGGAGAGTGTGAAATGGACTGGGATTTTGGAGTTAGTACATGCATACTATAGCATTTGGTGTGGATAAGCAATGAGATCCTGCTGTATAGGATAGGGAACTATATCTAATCACTTGACATGGAACATAACGGAGGATAATATAGGAAAAGAATGTATATGTACATGTATAACTGGGTCAATTTCATGTACAACAGAAACTGACAGAACATTGTAACTCAAGTATATTAAAAAAAAATACATATGTATGGCTACCAAAGTGGAAAGAGGAGGGAGGGATAAGTAGGAGCAGGAATAACATAAACACACTACTATATATGAAATAAATAAACAAGGACATACTATAACCAATTTCATTTTTTTTTTGTCTTTTTGCCTTTTATCTAGAGCCGCACCCACGGCATATGGAGGTTCCCAGGCTAGGGGGTCTAACAGGAGCTGTAGCTGCCGGCCTTCAACACAGCCACAGCAACGCGGGATCCAAGCTGTGTCTGCAACCTACACCACAGCTCACAGCAACGCCGGATCCTTAACCCACTGAGCAAGGCGAGGGATTGAACCCGCAACCTCATGGTTCTTAGTTGGATTCGTTAACCACTGAGCCACGAAGGGAACTCTGATATAACCAATTTCAATATCACGAAATAACCTATAAGGGAAAACAATCTGACAAATAACTAACACAACATTGTAAATTAACTATACCTTAATAAAAAATATAAATAAACCAGTGATGAAGTTATATGTTGAGTAATGGGAGAGTGGGATGTAGGGATATAGGAATAGGAGTTGTTTATTCAATTTATACATTTTTAGGTTCATATTAACTTTTTATTATATGCTTGTATTATGTAGTTGAACAAGGAATATAAAATATATACATTTAAATATTTTAAATTTAGGAAAATTAAGATACTACTCTTCATGCTAGGATACATTCTATATTTTGGTGTCAATTCTCTGTTATTAAAAATTAGAGTCAATTTAAATTATTTTTAACATCTTATTTCACTAAAAATGACAAACTTGTTTGTTTCCCTATTTAATTATCATTATTTTGTTGTTTTTATTATTATGTCCATTTATAAGGGTAAGTCTGGGTAAAAGCACTTGATATAAATTTCTCCATTATTAATTTATCTTTTTCTGGGTCTCCATAAAATACGTACATAATGCACATTTAATTTAGACCTCATAAATAAATATCTTCTCTGATATTTTAGTTACCATTCTTCAAATTTACTGAGAAACTCTATAGGAAGTACCCATTTCATGAATTTCCAATATATTCTACAAATAAATAAAGCTCATTATGCTTCTCCTTGAAATTACATAAAAGTAAAGTAATTAATTAAAATGAAAGAAAAATATTCTTTTAGAATTTCAAATTAAGGAAAAGTATATTTCTTCTGAAAAAAAACTGGTATTTTTCCAGTTAGCTGGATTTATTGCTCATTCTGCATTAAATAAATTAATCCTTACCTTATAAACATTATATATTTTATGAATTAATCTTCAAGAACTAAAACATTTCATTCTAACATATTAGCCCTTCTGTTTATAGTAAAATTCACCTCAAATCATCTTTGAAAGGAGGTAGGCTATAAATTAGTGTGTTTTCTATGGCTGACATAAATTATCATTAGCATCTTTAAACAACATGAATTTATTGTCTCACAGAAGTCTGGGTTGGCTGAACTGGTTTCTCCATTTCAGGTTACACAGGTTACAGGAAACAAAGATATCTAATACTGGGCTGTTATCAAGACTCGGAAAAATCTACTTCCAAGTTCACTTACATGGTGAGAAAAGCCTACTTTCCTTGCCAGCTTCATTTCGGAGCCGTATCTAATCCCTAGAGGCTATGCTGTAGTCCTTGCAGACAGACCCCAATGTCTCAACACCAGCAATGACATTTTCAACCATTATCATTCTTAAAATATCTCTGACTCTACCACATCTCTCTTCCACCTGCAGCCAAAGAAAATTCTTTGCTTTCAAGGGCTTTTGTGGTTATATTGTGCCCAACCAAATGATGAGGGACGATTTTCTATCTAAATGTCCATAACCTTAATTACAGCAGCAAAGTCCCTTTTGCCATGTAATGTAACGTCTTCACAGGTTTCACTGATTACTGATTGGAAACCTTTGTGGGTCAGGGCAGCCCACACTTCATAACAAATACCATAATTAATATCATGTAAACTATAACACATGGCCATTATCCATATATATCTCCATCCTAAACACCTATAAGTTATAATTATAGCTGATTATTGCTTACCTAGAAACTCATATAGTACACAGAATGAATTTCCACAGATGAGCAAAATGAAAAACAAATACATGTTTACTAAATACTGAAAATGCTAAAAACGAAGATCAGTCTTTGAAAATAATTTCCTTACATTGGAGAGAGAAAATAAAACTCTCTATAATTTATTTTTGTTTTGTATTCCGGAATCTAAAATATTTTCTAAAAAGCTGCCCTATTTGTCAATCCGTCATGAAGTATATTTCAGCTTCAAGCCTCATGCTCCTGGGGAATTCACAAAATATCTCATTCAGCTGAAGAGGCTGAAACTCTAAGCAGTGCAATTAATATCTTCCATTTTTGCCATAGGCAGGGAAAGCAGCTCCTTGGAATCTGAATCACTAATTGTGTCTAATAGTTTACATCTGGTTTGTGCAAGTTCAGCACATTAGAACTTGCTTTATGTGTCTTGATCACCAGACACTGAATGGCCATGTTCTGACCTGAACTTCAGAGTAGCTGCCACATTCTAACCTTCTCGAGAAATAGAATATTCATTAATGAGTGAAATCCTGCTTCAGGAAATTGCAGGCATTCTTCCCACCAAATGCAGCTTTATTACAACTGGCAGTCTTTAACTAAGAGGACGGAAATACTATATAAACAAAAATCTTCCCTGGAGAGTATCATAGAAAGTATTTGCTCAAAAATATGATATAAACAAGATTGTTTTACTGATTCACTTAATTTTTGTCTTCATGCTATGAAAACTCGACTCTTGCATATATTAATTTTAATAGATGTATCAGAAAACCACTCATCTAAAACTACAGTCCAGAATATACAAAAAAATTACAATTATTTTGCATAGCTAAAATTTTACACCCATTTGAAAACAATTTCATATTTCTTCCTCTCCCTAGTCCTGAAAACCACCAATCTAATCTGCTTCTATGAGACTGTTTTAGAAATTGTGTATAACTGAAATCATGCAGTGTTTGTCCTTCTATAATTGGTTTATTTCACTTAGCATAGTGTCTTCAAGGTTCATCCATATTGTCAGATATGGCAGAATCCCTTCCTTCTTTAAGGCTGAATAATATTCCATGAAATGTAATACACTTAAATCAGGAAATGCCCCTAGTTTTTTCATTTTCTCCAGGTTGTTTTGCTTATACAGGGTTGTAGTGTCCTTACATATGAATTTTATACATTTTTTCTATTTATATAAAGAATGCCATGGAATTTTAATAGGGATTACATTGAGTCTATAAATCACTGTGGTACTTTGACTATTTTAGTGGTATTGTTCTGTCCAATCTATAAACACAGGATGTCTTTCCATTTATCTGTGTCTTCTTCAATTTCTTATAATGTTTTCTGGTTTTCAATACACAGAACTTTCACATACATCATTAAATTTACTCCTGTTTTATTCTTTTTATTATAAAAGTTTTTTCTTGATATCTTTTTTGGAGAGTTTATTGTGTACAGAAATGCCACTGATTTTTTTATGTTAACTTTGTGTCTTGCATCTTTACTAAATTTATTAGTTCTAAAATTATTATTTTTTATATATAATTTATTTTTTATTCTTTTGCATTATAGCTGGTTTACAGATTTCTGTCAGATTTTCCAACTGCACCACGTGGTGACCCTGTTACATGTACATATATGGATTCGTCACATGTGATTAGATATAGTTCCCCATGCAATAGAGTTGGATTTCCTTGCTTAAAGTTGTTTTTGTTGAATCTTCAGTTTCCTACATACATAGTCATGTCATCTGCAAATATAATTTCACTTCTCCCTCCCAACTTGTTTTTTCTAGTCTAATTGCATAAGTTATAACTTCTAGTTTGTTGAGAAGAAGTCTTGAGAGTAGGCATCCTTGCCTTAAAATAAATCCAATAGAATAAGTTTTAATTTTTACCTCATTAACTATGATATTAGCTATGGGATTTTCATAGTCATTTTTGTGTTGAGATGAGTTCCTTTATCTTGTTGAGAGTTTTTATCATGAATAGCTATTAAAATTTATAAAATTATTTTACACATTTATTAAGGTTGTATTTGGTTTTATCTTTCATTCTTTTTATGTGTCGTATCACCTTGATTTGATTTGAATATATTCAATCATCCTTGCCTCCCAGGGATAAGTGCTATTTGGTTATGGTGTTTAATCCTTTTAATATTTTGTTGAATTCAGTTTGCCAGTATTTTGTCGAGGATTTTTTATATCTATGTTCATTAGGTATATATGTAGTTTTCTTTACTTGTAATGTTTGATATCGGGCTGATGCTTGCCTCATGAAATAAGTTTGGAAGTGTCCCCTCTTTTTTACTTTTTGGAAGAGTTTAAGGACTGGTATTAATTATTTTACTTTTTGGTATATCATCAGGATAGGCATTTGGTCCTAGGCTTCTTCGCTGGGAGATTTTTGGTTACTGTTTAATCTCATTTGTTATTAGCCTATCAAGTCTTTCTATTTCTTGTTGACTTGATCTCTCTTACTTTTTTTTTTTTCATTGCTTGGAAGTATGTGTTATTTAGATTCCTGAAGCCAGGAAGAGTTTAGGAGCATAAGAGCTTATCTATGGAATTAAGGGACAAGACCATTATTTATATTCTCATGGAAAACAGCCAGTTTTCTTTAAGGAAACACAAGGGGAGATGGCTAACTCAGAATGATTTCGTCTCTTTAACTCTTCCCTTAACTAAAACCTCTGAACTAAACACACATCAAGATACCTCAATTAGGTACAGGATTCTTTAAAGGAAGTGCCCATCTTGTCATTTGAAGCACTCCATTTCAAATCCGCTTCTCACTCAAATGCCCAATAGAATTTTTTATCATAATATTGTATCATATGGATTATACACCAAACTGTTACTTTTCCCAGTAAGTATGCCTTATCAAGATTTCCCTGATTTTCACAGAAAAATTGTGACACAAGTCAGTCTCTTATCTGAAATGCAGAGTATTATATCTGAAATATTTCAGGTTTCAAAAAGGTAATATAGTCCATACATCATAAACCATCCTTGCAGACCCTGAGGCTATATCCTGTTGCCAAGTACTTCAATATTTCTGAAGTAAAACATTTGGATATTCATGGAAACAAGTAAAAATTAACTTATACAGCCTCACATGTCTTCAGGGTCAGGTTTCACCTCCAAATATGTCTGTGCAGAATTTACAGAATCTTTTTTAATTTTTAAAATTTGGCAAATGTTTGGGATTACAGAATTGTGAATAATGGACATTGAAAACACATTTTGACTTCAAATTTACTGCATTTAGTGTTTTTCTTACCCATGGTCTTTCTTTCCAAATAGACTAGCTTTTAGAAAATTATATTTTTATTGAATGCTAAATATTTTTAATGGAAACATAATGCAGATACTGCGCCACTACTTAAAGTCATACCAACTACCTGGCATGGTGTTTTGCTAATTTCGTTAAAGGCTTGAGAGATAGTAATCAGAGATTTTATGGCAGATTTTTAGGTAAACAGGAATTTTTACTAAAAAAAAAGATTTCTATGAGGTGATGGGTAACACTAACAAAATTAAGGTAATTGTTCATTCTGTTTTATGAACACAATTGAATACCTCTCTAAATTAAAAACAAAAATCACTTACTGCAGGTCAAGTAATTTACTAAGTCACAAAAAAAGGAAAACAAATGATGTTATATCATTCTATGGCTCACTGAAATATACACACAAAACCCAGATTTTGCATTGTTCAGCTCTGAAAGGTAGTTATTGTCAAAAAGGTGGTGACATTTTCCCTAGGATCTAATTTCTATAGCATTACTAATCCTCAAAGAGAAACGAAAAGGCAATGTCTTGGCTTTCTTACAATCTAGGTTATTCTTAGCCTGTGTTCTTTGTATGGATCTGATTATGTTTATAAACTCCTATTTACCTAATTCTATTATTTTCTCCTATCAACAATGGCTATCTTCAGTTTCTTTTTCATATTTCTATAGATCTTAGTTTCTTATGTGAAATAAAGATAGCAAAAATATCCTGTAGGAATATGTAGACTACAATGCTTTGGTTGGTAAGTTAAAATATTTTTAGTGAAAGTGTGCCAGCATGTTAATCCAATTCAAAATGAATGAGTGGGATCAATATTGAATCCAAGAATATGTAATGGAATGATGCTGCTTTTATAGATACTCACATAAAATAAGTTATGTACTGTCAGGCATTCATTAAGATCACTGTTCTTTTAGTAGAGTCAAGTTGCTATACAGCTCCAGTTAATACGGAAAAGAGCATAGTTTCCTAATGCTTTGGCCAGGGAATACACTGAAATTGGCTATGTGCGTTTGTGCAGGTGTGCCTACATGCATGTTTGTATTTATGTCCTTCAAAGACAAAATCTGTGATTTTTTTCTCTTTTAATGAGATTTTCTCTACATTAAGTCCACTTTATAAAGGTACCGTATTTCCATGTTTACCCTTTACTCCAGAGAATAAATTCTTAATGAGTTTTTCATGTATGAAGCAACACATAATGTCAGTTAAGCAGATAGAATGAAAACAGATGATACTCTATAGCCATTGAGTCTTAACTATAAAAGCGACTTAAGAGAGTGCTTAATGAGATTTAATGACAATTCAGGCTTTCAGAGAAGGTAGTTATTAAAACCCTGCTTGAAACATTTAATTAAGAGAAATGTTATTATACATTATTTTCTATTTTGTATGCTTAACAGTTGAAGTATAACTTTTTAAATATGTGTCCACTACACAATCTTACTAGAATATTAATACAGCAAATTATCCTTACTCTGTTCGATACATTGTTTAAAAATTCTAAGTATCCACTTAAAATTTGTCTCTTCTCTTATCATTTCTCACCTGTTTCTTTTGTCTATATAAATTATTCCCTATGATTTCTTCCAGTGAGCTCATTTTAATATTTTTTGGCCATGCCTGAGGCATGTGAGACTTCCTGGGCCAGAGATCAAACCCACACCACAGCAGTGACCCAAGCTGCTGCAGTGACAATTTCGGATACTTAACCTACTGCACCACAAAGCAACTTCTGCAGTTAACTCATTTTAGTTTGTCAATATGCAAAAATATACCCCCTCCATCCAAAAAACTAAAGAAAAATTTCAATGTAAGTCAATTTCCCTTATTTTGAATGCTTTACTTCAAAACCTCATGCAATGCTGGATTATTGTAGAGGCTAAAAAATACATTCACCTGGAAGTCAAATTGAGAAGTTACAGAGATTGCAGTCAACCGTAACTATATATTCTTCATAACATAAAATTCTAACAATCCTAATCTATCCCAGAACCTATGTTTGTGAATTGATTATTTATATGGGTATCAGACTTTATGACATTTATTGTTAGTACATTTTTTCCTATTTATTTTTACAGCATGGTGAATATAGTTAATAATACTGTATTACACAGAAGTTTGCTAAGAGAGCATATCTTAAACATTCTCACAATACACATTTACAAATGATAACTATGTGAAATGATGAATGTGCTAATTGACTTGATTTGGAAATTAGTTCACAATGTATACGCAAATCGTCTCGTGGCACACTCTAAATATATACAACTTTATGTTTTTACTATATTCCAATAAAACTGGAAAAGTTAACTAAATCACTTTTAATATTGCTTTTACCTAATTATCTTATTCATCATTTCTCCTAATTTATTTTACCAATGAAATCTGCATGGCTTTGGTGCCCTCATCCGCATATCCACAACTGTGAAAACACAGTACCAAAGCAAGTCAAATAATGGTTAGAAAGCTAGAGATGTGTTCTCACATATATATATATATATACACACACACACATATATATACATATTTATAGATATGTATATATATATGAATCTGAGATTCTTTATAGATGTATATAATGAATACATAAACTTATCTTCAGAGTTGCTACATGAGTAAATCAAAAATCATGAGTTTCCTTCATGGTGCAGGAGAAACGAATCTGACTAGGAACCATGAGGTTGCGGGTTCAGTCCCTGGCCTTGCTTTTGGGTTAAGGATCCGGCATTGCCATTAGCTATGGTGTAGGTCACAGACGCGGTTTGGATCTGGCGTTGCGGTGGCTGTGGCTTAGGCCGGCAGCTACAGCTCCTATTAGACCCCTAGCCTGGGAACGTCTATATGCTGCAGTGTGGCCCTAAAAAGGACAGAAGACAAAAAAAAAAAAATCTAAGAATGAGTTAATCAGATGATCAAGACTGACCTGTTGCTTCCACTGCCTAATTGTCTTTTCGATGTTGTTACTTTCTTTACTTTGACTAACCCAGCAAACACTGAATATTTAAGTTCAGTGTTATGACTAGTAAAAAACAAAGGTGACTAAGTCATTTCTTTCTTTCTTTTTTTTAAGGCCACCCCTGCATAATATGGAAGCTTCCGGGTTGGGGTTAATTAGGGGTAGAATCAGAGTTGCAGCTGCCAGCCTATGCCATGGCTACAGCAATGGAGGATCCGAGCCATATTTGTGACTTACACCACAGCTCACTGCAAAGCAGGATCCTTAACCAGCTGAGCAAGGCCAGGGATTGAACCCACAATTTCATGGATACTAATCGGGTTCATAACCTGCTGAGACACAATGGGAACTCCCTAAGTTATTTTTTTATGTACAATAAGCTTACAATTTTGGAGGATTAGGAAAAGGAGTAAGATATTAAATACACAAGCATAAACTAGAGTTGGAATCCACAGTATTGTGCAGTAAACCTCTAGTTCTGATTAGGAGTGAGGGATAACTAGTGAATATATGCTGATGTTCATAGGTCTGATGCTTGATAGTCATAATTCATCTACTAATACTTCTTTGATCAAATAAGAGGCATCATGTTATTCTTGTTCACTATTATATCCAAAGCACTTTGGGGAGTTTCTAGTACATGCTTTTGGAAAAATATGTACATTATCAAATTTTAACCACTTAAGTTATTAGACATTATAATCATTATTGGAATACAAATAAGAAATAGGCCCTTTATCAATAAAACAATCAAAAACTGAAAAATAAGATATTTTCTCTTTTGAGGAAAAATCATGATATGGTGATAAATCTAATTTTACTTTAAGTGACTTTTTCAAGCAAGTTCCTCTTGAATTTATCACGTGACTTCATAATTTGATGCCACCAGATAAATAAGCAAACTAAGCAATAAAAACCCCTTGTCTCACTGAAACCAAAAGTATTAAAACTGAACACTAGTGTGAGGAAGGTGGGCACACATATAAAGACCACGTTTCTCTGTGGATTTTCCTTAGTGCTACTTCATATAAAATTTCCTTTGGAGGTAAAACTTCTAAAAATCACTGACAGCAAGCAATGCATAGAAAACATGACCTGGATTTCATCTACCATTATTTATACTACCCCACTCAGCTCAACACAGAAGAACCAGATAAGATGAAGTACTGGCATTATTTTTTCCCAAATCCTGCTATAAAATACATAGAGAACTAAAATAGCAAAGCCCAAACCTTATAAACAGCATCAACAAACAAATTAGATGACAACTGTATTCCATAAACCCCCAGATATGAGCAGAGGGGGGTGAAGGTCACTGACAACAACAGAATATGTGCATGAGGAACTTTAAAAAAGCAAAGAAATGACTTATATTTTTTTACTGTTGTAAACAAAATGGACGACATCTTTGACTTTACACAAAATAGTATAAGATCTTCACTGAGATGACTACAAATACCTTTAAAGTTTATTTTAAAAAGGTCTAAGTGAATAGAGATATAGATGGGAACTGAAATGATATTAATAATCCCCAAATTATTCCTGAAGTAAAATATAATTTGAACTCATACTCCAACAGCAAAAGGCTGTTCCTAGAATTCATATGAAAGAGCAAAGGACAAGGGAGACTTTATTTAAAACTGAAGAAGAAGAAAAAGAAGAAGAAGGAGAAGATGGAACAGGAAGAGTAGGCGGCAGCAGAAGGGGAGGGAGGAAAGGAGGAGGGGGAGAGGGAAGAGATGAAAAGAAGAATGCAGCAATTTTAATGGCTATATATTTGCTTTTTATATAAATGTATTGAGTATGTATCAGTACAGGGGAAATTAAATACATAAATGAAACTTAAAGGCAACCATAAACATAATCCAACATATATGTGAACGCACAAAAGGTAGGTACACAAAAAAGGAAACATTGGTAATACTTAGAGAAAGAATTAATTTAATAAATTGCATGCATATACACCAAATATTCACATAGATATGTGTGTGCAGATAGAGATACATAATAGATATAAGGTAGTTTAATATATGGAAATAAATTGGTACTCATACATATATGATTTAGCAATAACTGCAGAAAATGCCTAGAAGCAATGACACCCCACTGGCAATGAGCACGCCCAGAGCCTAGGCCTTAGTTTCTAAATACTATTCTCAAATAAAAAGAATGGGAATTTAAAGAAATGTCTGATTCTAAGACTGGGCCAGGGAAAATAAACCTCAAGCAACTTATAAAAACAGACTCACAGACATGGAGAACAGAGTAGTTAGTGGTTGCCAAGGGGGACGGGGAAGGGAGTGAGATTGACTGGGTGTTTGGGGTTATAGATGCAGACTATTACATTCAGAATGGATAATTAATTAGATCCTGCTGGTGTAGCACAGGGAACTATATCCAATCACTTGGGACAGAACATGATGGAACATACTATGATAAAAAGATCATAGTATGATCTATGGTTCATTATGCTGAAAGCAGAAAATGACACAAAACTATGAATCAATGGTACTTTAATAAAAAATTTAAGATGGAAAGAAAGTCTAGGAAAAAATAGTTGTTTTAAAGGGACAGAAGAATCAACCTTAAACACCTTCCCCTAAATCTGAAACAATTTTAAACAAAATAAGTTAGCATAGTATTATAATCCATTTGTTTATTTCTCTTTTTATTGTCCTTACTCTGACACATGGATCTGAGAAGATGCTGCTATCATTTATGTCAGAGAGTGTTTGGCCTATGTTTTCCTCTAAGAGTTTCAGAGTATCTGGTCTTATATCTAGATCTTTAATCCATTTTGAGTTTATTTTTGTGCATTGTGTTAGTAAGTGTTCGTTTCATTTTTTCACATGTAGCTGTCCAGTTTTCCCAGCACCACTTATTGAAGAGGCTGTCTTTGACCAATGTATATTTTTTTGCTTCCCTTGTCATAGATTAGCTGACTATAGATGTGTGGATTTAAAAAAAAAAAAAAAGAGAAATAAACAAATGGGATTTAATTAAACTTCAAAGTTTCTGCACAGCAAAGGAAACCCTAAACAAAAGACAAACCCTAAACAAAAGACAACCCACAGAATGGGAGAAAATATTTGCAAATGAATCAACTGACAAGGGATTAATCTCCAAAATTTACAAACACCTCCTACAGCTCAATACCAAAGAAACAAACAACCCCATCCAAAAATGGGCAGAGGATCTAGGCAGACAATTCTCCAAAGAAGACATGCAGATGGAAAATAAACATATGAAAAGATGTTCAACATTGCTCCTCATTACAGAAATGCAAATCAAAACCACTATGAGGTGCCACCTTACACCAGCCAGAATGGCCATCATCAAAAATCTACAAACAATAAGTGCTGGAGAGGGTGTGGAGAAAAAGGATCCCTATTACACTGCTGGTGGGAATGCAAATTGGTGCAACC